>SJYX01003199.1:437223-449214 GCA_006410675.1 Oreotragus oreotragus
GACAGAATGATCTCTGTTCGTTTCCAAGGCAAACCATTCAATATCACGGTTCCAAGTCTATGCCCCAACCAGTAACGCTGAAGAAGCTGAAGTTGAATGGTTCTATGAAGACCTACAAGACCTTCTAGAACTAACACCCCAAAAAGATATCCTTTTCATTATAGGGGACTGAAGTGCAAAAGTAGGAAGTCAAGAAACACTTGGAGTAACAGGCAAATTTGGCCTTGGAATACAGAATGAAGCAGGGCAAAGGCTAATCGAGTTCTGCCAAGAGAACGCACTGGTTATACCAAACACCCTCTTCCAAAACACAAGAGAAGACTCTAGACATGAACATCACCAGATGGTCAACACCAAAAGCAGACTGATTATATTCTTTGCAGCAAAAGATGGAAATGCTCTATACAGTCAGCAAATACAAGACCTGGAGCAGACTGTGGCTCAGATCATGAACTCCTTATTGCCAAATTCAGACTTAAATTGAAGAAAGTGGGGAAAACCACTTAAGCTTTCAGGTATGACCTAAATCAAATCCCTTAGGATTATACAGTGGAAGTGAGAAATAGATTTAAGGGACTAGATCTGATAGACAGAGTGCCTAATAAACTATTGACAGAGGTTCATGACACTGTACAGGAGACAGGGATCAAGATAATCCCCAAGAGAAAGAAATGCAAAAAAAAGCAAAATGGCTGTCTGGGGAGGCCATACAAATAGCTGTGAAAAGAAGAGAAGCAAAAAGCAAAGGAAAAAAGGAAAGATATACCCATTTGAGTGCAGAGCTCCAAAGAATAGAAAGGAGAGAAAAGAAAGCCTTCCTCAGCGATCAATGTGAAGAAATAGAGAAAAACAATAGAATGGGAAAGACTAGAGATCTCTTCAAGAAAATTAGAGATACCAAGGGAACATTTCATACATAGATGGGCTAAATAAAGGACAGAAATGGTATGGACCTACAGAAGCAGAAGATATTAAGAAGAGGTGGCAAAAATACATAGAACTGTGCAAAAAAGATCTTCACGACCCAGATAATCATGATGGTGTGATCACTCACACTCACCTAGGGCCAAACATCCTGGAATATGAAGTCAAGTGGGCCTTCGAAAGCATACTATGAACAAAGCTCATGGAGGTGATGGAATTCCAGATGAACTATTTCAAATCCTGAAAGATGATGCTGTGAAAGTGCTGCACTCAATATGCCAGCAAAAGACGCTTACTCCTTGGAAGGAAAGTTATGACCAACCTAGACAGCATACTAAAAAGCAGAGACATTACTTTGCCAACAAAGGTCTGTCTAGTCAAGGCTATGGTTTTTCCAGTGGTCATGTATGGATGTGAGAGTTGGACTACCAAGAAAGCTGAGCACCAAAGAATTGATGCTTTTGAACGGTGGTGTAGCAGAAGAATCTTGAGAGTCCCCTGGACTGCAAGGAGATCCAACCAGTCCATCCTAAAGGAGATCAGTCCTGGGTGTTCATTGGAAGTACTGATGTTGAAGCTGAAACCCCAATACTTTGGACAACTGATGCGAAGAGCTGATTCATTTGAAAAGATCCTGATGCTGGAAAAGACTGAGGGCAGGAAAAGGGGACAACGGAGGATAAGATGGTTGGAGGCATCAGACTCAATGGACACGGGTTTGGGTGGACTCCGGGAGTTGGTGATGGACAGGGAGACCTGGCGTGCTGCAGTTCATGGGGTCTCAAAGAGTCGGACACAACTGAACTGATGAACTGACTGACAGAAATAATTCACTGCCTTTTTGAATTTCAGCTTTGAAAGAAAACACCTATTTTATTTGTGTAGGAGTCAGAAAAAACAGATGAAACTGAAATACAATATTTAATTTTTATAATTACTTTTTAAGTTTTGGGTTTATGGTCACTTTAGTCCACAAAATCGTCTCAACCATTGCTAGCCAAAATGTAATTCCAGGACTAGTAACATCACCTGGGAACCTGTTAGAAATTAGGTATCTGAGAGATCATTCTAGACACACTATATCAGAGTCTATATTTTAACAAAATCACCAAGTGATTTGCGGAGATGTTAAAGAGTTTGAGAAGGTCAAGTCTAGACAGTGGCCAAATATCTGCTTATCTTTCTTCATCTTTTTATATGCACCACTGAAAAATATTGCAAAACTAGGAAAAAACATAAATGAATATATTTTAGAAAATGACAAGGCTTTCAACCAGTGGAAAGTGGTTACATGCCCCTGCTATTTCCCTAATTCTTTAGCAATGACTACAATGGGCAAATTTATTCTTTGACAAACCTCTGAGGTGGTACACTTTCAAAGCAGAATAAAGTTTGGTGGAGTTCACGATTATAGAGCTGAAATATGCCTTAATGTTCTCTCCTTCTAGCCCTTATCAGAAGAAAGCTAAAGCAGAAAAATGATACCACCAGCAGATGTAGGTCCTAATAAAGTAATCAAAGGGTTTCCCTGGTGGCTCAGATGGTAAAGAATCCTCCTGCAACACAGGAGACCTAGGTTCAATCCCTGGGTTGAGAAGATCCCTTGGAGGAGTGCATGGAAACTGTTCCAGTATTCTTGCCTGGAGAATCTCCATGAACAGAGGACCCTGAAGGGCTATGGTCCATGGGGTCACAAAGAGTCAGACATGAGTGAGTAACTAAGCACAGCAGAGCAAAGTAATCAAAGAAAGCTAGTTATCAGCACAACTGTGAATCTCACAGTGTAAACCACTGAACTATTCCATCACCTTATCTTCCATAGTCATTTCAATCTTAAAAAGGCAAGTCACAAATGGGAGAATTGTTCAGATATACAGAGAAAAACTGAGACGGTATCATAAAGCCTCAAAACATTGAATGTATCCAGCTGCTTTGGTTTGTTTACTTCTTAAGTGACTCAGGGGAAAGACAGAGAAGAAAAGTTTTTCTGAGAGTCTAATTTTATCTATTGTCTCACGCAATTCTTACAATAGTCCTATAAGATAAAATTATTATTATTTGTATTTTTCACATCAATAAAAGAAAGCTTAGTGTGGTTTAAATTCCTTACCTAAATGTGTACAGCCCAAGTTTCTGGCACTAAATTCAGCAATCTTTTCCACTACACTAAACTGACTGATGTTCTTGACACAGGCCGGGACCTGAGACCCTTTGCTGCAGTGGTATACTTGCACCTAGACAAATGTCTCCTCCAACTGCAAATTACAAAGAAACTGTAAGGGACTAGAAACAACTGCATGCATTCATAGCTGGTGCAAATTATGGACCACAAATCCAATGGCCACCTCTGAACAACCTGGAACAAAAGCACACCCTTACCCTTATCCCATGTAAGGAAAAGGCTCACCCCTATCTCCCAGGAGGTCACAGAAGAGAGTGAAAACAAGTAACTGTTTTCCTTTCTTGCTCTCTGGTGGGGGGATCTTTAGATGAGGTGAAGAAAGGGGTGTGATCAAGGGTCAGGCTAGAGGGGTGGCTTAGGTGTTTTGCCCATCCCTTTGGTGGTATTATACAGGGGGCAATCGTAGTACCCTGCATTTGCTCCCTGTTTTTTGGTCTTTTTGTATCTTTTTGTTCATAATTTACCCCAGCTGTGCATGTATGCGGTTCTATTTTTAGTTCCTTAATCTGTAGCTCTGGAAAATCCCATGGACAGAGGAGCCTGGTAGGCTGCAGTCCATGGGGTCGCTAAGAGTGGGACACCACTGAGCAACTTCACTTTCACTTTTCACTTTCCTGCATTGGAGAAGGAAATGGCAACCCACTCCAGTGTTCTTGCCTGGAGAATCCCACAGATGGAGGAGCCTGGTAGGCTGCTGTCTACAGGGTCGCACAGAGTTGGGCAGGACTGACATGACTTAACAGCAGCAGCAGCAATTTGTAGCGCAAAGAAATGTTTGTCCAGGTGCAAGCACTGCAGCAAAGGGTCCCAGGTCCCAGCATGTCTGGATCTGATAAGCTAACTGTACAGTATTACAAATGAAAGAAATAGTAAAATATCATCAATTATTTTGGTACCAAATTGTATTCACACAAAATTCCTTCTTTCCTAAATAATGGGAAAGATGTACTGCAGTAAATATTGTCTGTTTAGATAAATGCTAAGTTGTAAGACTACTTTGTCAATATGGTCTGACTGTTTACAAATGTTAGCCATATATATTCATAATATAATATCTAATTGTTTCACCTTTTATTTGAGTGAAACTAAAGCACTTTCACTTTTCACTTTTATGCATTGGAGAAGGAAATGGCAACCCACTCCAGTGTTCTTGCCTGGAGAATCCCAGGGATGGCAGAGCCCAATGGGCTGCTGTCTGTGGGTTCGCACAGAGTCGGACACGACTGAAGCGACTTAGCAGCAACAGCAGCAAAGCACATGTTGGTAATAAATACATATCTTTGGCCAACTTTGACTTGAAATACAGAGTTTCCCACTTTCTTAAATGAATATTTCTTAAACAGCACAACCATGAAATTAATTCAGTACCACTTTATACCTAGCCAGATGTGTTCATTTGGGGGGCAACCGAAGCATCATCAGCACAACTGAAAGATCCCCACCTGGTCCAGAACTCTTGAATAAATTACTTGAACACTTCGGTGTAATAAAAACATATCTTTGGCCAACTTTGACTTGAAATACAGAGTTTCCCACTTTCTTAAATGAATATTTCTTAAACAGCACAACCATGAAATTAATTCAGTACCACTTTATACCTAGCCAGATGTGTTCATTTGGGGGGCAACCGAAGCATCATCAGCACAACTGAAAGATCCCCACCTGGTCCAGAACTCTTGAATAAATTACTTGAACACTTCGGTGTAATAAAAGCCCAATGACACAAAGTTAAAAGAAAAAAGACTAAATTTCATCTCCCTGAAATATTTTAAAGATTACTGTTATAAAGGTCTGTCATCCATCCATTCTCTTATTCATGTTTTCTTATATTATCCTATTTTGTTGCAATTGTGTTCCAATCCATTTGAAATTTACATTTTACTGCAATAAGTACACATAGTAACATTTCTTTTTGAACATCCAGGCTGCTACATACAGTGTGAGAATCTAAATTTAGGACAGAACACTTATGTTCCACAAACACTGTGCAACAAAGAAAAAAAAGGAAACAAAATATGAAGCTAAAAATGTCTTGTGTCTCATGTGACTGAGCAAATTGAGAAAATACATGTTATGAATTTGATGTCCATCTGTATCAAATGTTTCTCAGAAGAATCACAATTTTCAGGAATTTTCTTTAGTAGGTTAAATATGTGGGATTATATTTACTGAAATCACAAAAGCTTATATTTAGATTTTTAACAACTCCTCTTTTATTTACCTTTATCAGAAAGCAGGTAAATGGGAATATAATTTCAAGGTAAGTCATCTATAGTTGCCAATCCAGCCAATTCCCTGAGTAGCATTCCTAATAAAAATAGTGGCTTGATTTACTTTTGAAGGCTGTGTATATCAGACAAGTATTATATTTCCATAGTTCTACTGACACATAGCTGTGATTTATGTATTATTAGAAACAATTAGTGAATAGGAATTTCAGTAGTTTAGTACTGTTTTTAGTTCTTGCTTGTTAAATACTTACCCTTACAGACTTGTTTAATACTCATATTCTAACAAGTGCACAGATCACCTTATTGGGAGATCATACTTAATATTTTGAATAAGAACTTTACTATATTAATATTTCAATAATCTTTATTCTGTACTTGATCAATAGGGGAAATCCTATTGCTTTTGCTATTAAATTAAGTACCTATAACAGTCCAAGTTTATTCTTACTTTATCATTATATGTAGCAATAATTATTTTCATTTCCAATTTTTAGTATGGCATCTTTTAAACTGACACCTGTATGGTTGGTTTTCAATCAACCATGCAGTCACTTCTATTTGTGCATTAAAATATCAAATTTTTTACTAGGTGCTTCTTAATCCAAAGGTACAAAGCTATTACCTAATTTTATAATCTTATGATTCATATTTTGTCACCAAAATTGTTTCCCTAGCCTGATTCCAGTTGGCTTTCAGCTCTAATTGTATCTTTAAAGGGTAAAGTTGGAAATACTCCATGACACACCTTGTCTTAAGTAGAAAAATTATGATTAAAGACAGGAATTATTACTTTTCTTATGTATCTTAAAACAGTATGACTGAAATTTTGTAAATTTTAGGAAATAATTTTCTATACTTCAGTAAAGAATAATACTATATTATAAACAAAAAGCAGTATTCTTAGGGTTCATATTTCCTTGTTCTAGTGAATATTTTAAATAATGCCATGCAAAATGATATTTGGCAATATGCTGCTTGTCAGCCTGTATGTCATATTGCCTTCAAAACTGAGTAAATATGACAGCTTCCTAAAGTTGTCAGAGGCATTTGTAATAAATAAGACAAGGGATGGTATGCTTAAAAGGAGTATTTAAAAGAAAAAATGTACACACAATATAAAAATATCCATGGTCCTGTATACAGAGCATAAGAAAAATAGAAATTAACCAATGTAAATGAAAAAGAAGTTATTTTAAATAAATATGAAAAACCATTAAATAATTATAAAAAGTCATTTCACATGTTTTCTTTTATCCATCTCATTCTTTATCCTGGCCATATGTCAAGAAATGTTTATAGTGGCAACACACAGTACTGATGCAGACGCAGTGAAACTGACACAATACAGTATTCTGACATACAGTAAGCACAATAAAGCTGCTGCTGCTATTATTACAAAATAATTATTATAGATGTTTAATAGAATTTTTATTTTGCTAATACATATTAAGATGTTCATACCATTCGATCTTGGGATTTCACTTCTAAGAATCATCTCTAAAGAAATGAGATACATGTGGAATGGAGATGTCCAGAGATGTTTATCCCGGCATTCCTCCTAGTAGCTCCAAATTGCATATCCCCAATGGAGAGTTAAAAGATTTTTGGCAAGATCCTTTGTAGAAATTATTTTTTAGGTTTTTAGAATATTTAATGTTAAAAATGATGCCCAGAATATAAAGTGAGGCCTATTTAACTAGATGAGTTCAATTACATAAAAGCGATTAAAATTACTAGAAAAAAATATTAATAATTGGTATCTCTTCTATACAGAATACCAAAGGAAAAGAAAAACTTTTTTCAAACAAACGAAGGCACTAAATGTTTTATGTATTTTTTAAATGAAAAATAACTTATCTCAAAACGATTATTTCAGATTTCGAATTTCCTCTGGTTAAGGTTTTGTTTGAAGTACCTAGAGAAAAATAATTCACTTAATGCTAAGAGCATTCTATTGCTGGGATGAACACTAAGCATGTAACATTTTCCATCCAAAATAAACTTTTGTCTCAAATGTTTCACCATTTGGTCTCAGGCTTTTCTCCATATTCTCAGTCTTATCTTCAGTTATTCCTACTGAAGGGATGAGGCTCAAAGTTCCATGAATGCAATTGGTGCGATGTGTGCTTTCTGTGCTTACCCAGTAGAAATTACATATTGCTGAGAATGACTGATTTATTACTGCCTTTGTACTTGATTTTGTCATTATTCATTATTTTCTTTGTCAAACAGACCCACACTCTTCTTCACATAATCACCCAGTCCTGTCTCTCAGTAAGCAAAGTAGCTGATGGCTCCCAACAGCCTGCTGTGGAAATATGTAATGATAGCCCTTTGCAAAAATGGCTTCTAAGAAACTATACAAAAATGGAGATTTTTAGAAATATTTTTAAGAATTCTACTGATTACTTTCTCAAATAATTTTGGAGGTTTGTATTGCAGACTTTATAAAATTTTAGTGTTTTTGTTATGCTCTGTACTGAAATCTAAACTTACTTCTTTAAAATGTGTTTTAAATTTTTTTATGTGCTATTTCTCCATGGAGCTATTTTTCATCTTTAGGTGCTCATTACTTTGGAGGCTGCATATATTAAGTGGTATTTGCTTATTATCAATAGGTATTTTCTAGTTTTTTCCATATTTCAAATATATATAATCATAAATGATGGAATTACATTATGGCATATAAGCTCTTTTTAGGCTAACTATACCCAGGTCTATATGACAAGAGATTTTGTATTACAGCTGAAATAAATAAACTAACATAGCCAAAAATTATTTTTAGAAGGCTGAAATTATTAAATTTTGTTAACTTTTATTCAGATACATTGTGTGAAAATACAACATATCCATTCTAAAGTTTACTATTTTAACTGGAAACTTAAATGCATTATTGAAGACTAATTTTCAAAAACTTTATGAAGTAAATTATTTCTAAGCACTTTCTGTGGTTACTTAAGTGATATAATAATAAAAGCTTTTAAGAACTGTACTTCCATTTCTGACTTGTATGATTGTGAATATCTTCACAGTAAGTAATAATATAAACCATTATTCAGTTTAAGTCAAAAAACTGGTATGGCATTCTTGTAAAGAGTACAAATATTGTATCTGTCCTGGTTCTTGATTTTTAAGGGGATTATTGTACTATAAATAAAAGCTATCATAATGCCCAATTCTTCCCTATGAGAACATATAGGAAGTCAGGGAGCTGGTTTGGTTCAGATTAATAATAAAAGGTTGATAGTAGAAGACACAATTGAGCTTGGAATATTTGTGACAAGATTGGAAATGGAAGCATGGAGAAGAGAGGAGAAAGAAGGGGTGTTGTTTAGATTAGACTTACACTTGAGACAAGGGCATTCCAAACTGGAAATGCTGGAAAATGCACTGGAAATGCACTGGAAAGCTGGAAAAGTCTGGACTTTTTGCACAAAGAGAACTTGTATATAAGGCAATTTGCATTGATTATCTTCTTTTGTTTTCAAAGAAACAATGGAAAGTGCAATGCCCATCAAGTGGTCTTCTCAGATTTAACTATTTAGTCTCACAAGTCAACTTACAGAATGCAAGGGCAGAAACCACAACTTGCTTCTCAGACTCTGCAAAAGTTCCACAGTAGTTTATATGCTCTTATGAGAGCAAGCTTCTCCACAGGTGATAGTCCTGAGCAAGGGCATGAGAGTCACATCAAGCAGTTGTGGAAAACTACCCTGGTGTAATAGTCTATGCCTCAAAGGAGACAATATCTCTTACAGCTGCCTGAAACCCAAGGGAATATGCAAAAATACTTTGCACTTAGAAAAGCCCGCTACTTGGCTTCCTGTCAGGTATTATAATACAGTTTATCAGATGAAGATGCAGTAAATCAATCAAAGGTCATGTTTACAATAACTATGCCTTTAAACATATTATAGTTAACAATTTTACCCTTATCGGGTTGGCAACAGATCACAGAGAGTTGACTAAAGGTCAGATTTTTTTAAGCAGTAGGGAAAACAGCATTTATATATACATAATTATAATAAGTATAATTATATATATATAGTAAGTATAACTAAGCATCTGAAGGACTCTAAGTCTTCAGAATGATTTAGTAGCTTGCCCATATCTTCATAGCTAGTAACTTGGGGAGCAGAAATTCACATTTATGGCTATCTAACCCTAAAATGACTCATCTTTCTACCCCACTACACTGAAAAGGAGAATATTTTCCTTGGTTGGTTGTTATCTTAACAGCAGTGGCTTTTGACTACTAATGAATTCCTTCAAAAAATTTTTTTAAAGAATACTAATGTTTTAAAAATTATCATTATATGTGTAGTTGACAATACATATTCAATCTAATCCTAAAGTCATATACATGTTTTTTAAAAGATCTAATAGAAGCATACAAGGGTAAGTGGCTTTCTTGGAAAAGAACATATATACACGAAGGACCTGAGGTATGTAACAAAAATGAAAAATATTTTGTTGATTTTTAACTAGAATTTTCTAAAAACAATGCTTTTGTTTTATATCTTCTTTTCAATCTGGCTGTTGGTTCATAAACCAACAACATAATTTCTGGCATTATAAGCATAAATCAGCTATCTTCTTGCCTATCTTTGGCCATTTCTTCTTTTGTCTGTTTTTCAGTATAAATGGCCTTCACGTATTGAAAAAAGCAACAACAAAGGCCAAAGTTTTCAAATCTTCACATCTAATAGCCTTGCTCTTTTAATTTCCAGCTTGTAATCTATTAAGCATCCTTTACCACAAGCTTATTTTCCATTCTATATTTTCTCAGGACAGTGCAGTCCAGGGTGTTTGTAGTCCTAATCCAAAATAATTTGTAATTGTCTAGGCAGTGTTTCTCTCCCATTTTCGTGTGCGCGCGCACGTGCCCCCTGCATTTTTTATCTTTCAACTTTCAATATAATATAAGGAGCCCATACTAAGTTGCTTCAGTTGTGTCTGACTATGTGACCATATGGACTGTAGCCTACCAGGTTCCTCTGTCCATGGGATTCTCGGGTCAAGAATACTGGAGTGGGCTGCCGTGCCCTCTTCAAGGGGATCTTCCTGACCCAGGAATTGAACCCACGTCTCTTATCTCCTGCACTGACACTCTACCAGTTTACCACTAGCCCGTCAAGAGTCCACCCCTCCCCCTGCCAAAAAAAGTATTTGTCTCCTTTTAATTTTGGTAATTTGCAACAAAAGTATACGGCATGTTTTTTTCAAGATATATTTCCAAATCATCTTCCATATTCAAACATATCTCTTCTGGCTGGGGAGTTTTTCATACAGTATGGTTCTAGACCAACTGAGCAGAACAGTACATGATATTGTATATAATTAGTGCATAAATTATTATGTATGTAAAGTCATGTGTACTTAAAATGTTTATCTGAAAAGTTCAAAAATATGATGTCAAAATGTAAATCTGAACTCAAAAGAGATGTAATGACTGGTTAACATGATTAAATTATTGGAATTACATTTTAGCATTTGGGTACTGAGAATATACTTATTAATAAATATTATTATGAAAATATATAGATATAATATTTTTAAATATATGTCCATCACATTTTGATTTGATGTTGGTATTTAAGATCCCTAAAAAGGCAAACTAAGTATGAGGATCACACTATCAAGTAAGACACATCTTTGTTGCCATGATAATTACTCTCCTATAATGAATGTCTCACAATCACAGATACTACGGCTTATACAGTATTTTGAAATGGGAACATCTCCTGAAGTTTTATTTGAGTCCCAGCAGTGACATCTCTTTGCATGTTTGCCAAATGGTTACTGAATAACACATGCCTAAGAAAACTAAGATTCTGTAAAAGATTGTTAATATTTGCATTCTTCAACTGAACTCTGAACTCACAAATAGGTTATTTGCAAAGGAGTCTGAATTCTTGACAGTGCATGATAAATATCAGCCAATTTCTTTAACCATCTGCAAATAAAGGTGTATTAGACAATAATGAAATCGTAACAATGAAAGTTGTAAAATAATTAACTCAGAGCCACCTGTGCACAGTTCCTTTTACAACATCACCACAACGTTAATACCAAAAAATCATAAAGGCTATTTTAAAGAGTAGATTTAATCTGATGAGCTAGTGCAGTTTAAGATAAAACATGTTGCACTGATTATTGGTTATCTTTTACAGAGACTCACCTTGAGACATGTTAACAGTAATCAATGTCTAGATGAACCTTCTGAAGAAGACAAAATGGTGCCTACCATGCAGGACTGTAGTGGAACCAGATCTCAACAATGGCTGCTAAGGAACATGACTCTGGGGGCCTGAAGACCATTTCCCCTAAGCCATGAAAGTGTCTACACTTATGTTTTTCCATCATTTCAATTAGGGAAAAATATTAACTTTGTTGAATTGAAAGTTTTAAAATCCTTTTAGTATTCTAAAACAGTTGTTTATAATTCATTTTTAGGAATGTTTGCTTACTTCCCTACTAAAATTTGTATCTGATTAAAAAGCACATAAAAAGAATAAATAACAGCAAACTGTTATTAAACATCAGAACAATGTGAAAAACAGATCGTGTTTGCTTTAAAAAAAATTGCCATGATGTCACAGAATTAGTTTGGGGGTGGGTACTTTTTTTCTTGTCATAATGTGGCAAGAGAGA
>SJYX01003199.1:463858-478099 GCA_006410675.1 Oreotragus oreotragus
GATGCCATGATCTTCGTTTTCTGAATGTTGAGCTTTAAGCCAACTTTTTCACTCTCCTCTTTCACTTTCATCAAGAGGCTTTTTAGTTCCTCTTCACTTTCTGCCATAAGGGTGGTGTCATCTGCATATCTGAGGTTATTGATATTTCTCCCAGCAATCTTGTTTCCAGCTTGTGCTTCTTCCAGTCCAGCGTTTCTCATGATGTACTCTGCATATAAGTTAAATAAGCAGGGTGACAATATACAGCCTTGACGTACTCATTTTCCTATTTGGAACCAGTCTGTTGTTCCATGTCCAGTTCTAACTGTTGCTTCCTGATCTGTATATAGGTTTCTGAAGAGGCACGTCAGGTGGTCTGGTATTCCCATCACTTTCAGAAATTTCCACAGTTTATTGTGATCCACACAGGCAAAGGCTTTGGTATAGTCAAAGCAGCAATAGATTTTTTCTGGAACTCTCTTGCTTTTTCCATGATCCAGCAGATGTTGGCAATTTCTGCCTTTTCTAAAACCAGCTTGAACATCTGGAAGTTCATGTTCACGTATTGCTGAAGCCTGGCTTGGAGAATTTTGAGCATTATTTTACTAGCGTGTGAGATGAGTGCAAATAAGATTAGTTCTATAAAATATTGCTGCAAACAATAAATAATGGCCACATATATGCATGCAGGAAAAATAAAGAGATTAACAGGAAACAGCATTATTACAGAACATTCTAGTATTATTGGACAATAACACCTCTTCTACGGTAACTAAAAAGGAATCCTCCCCCCTCACTTCTATTTTCCTTATAATTATATTCAAGGTGAAAGTAAGATTGGCTTACAGCTTACATAGTTTAGACCATCTATTAGAGGGACCACTGGAGTAGATTCTAGGTTACACAGCTTCAAAGACTGCAGTGTAATCACCAGAAACTTATAAGCATCCCAGTAGTTCTGTGGACTGTAGTAAACACAACCTACAATTTCAATTTTGCCATGGTGCTTAGAAATAACCTAATAATAAATAAAGGGGAAAAGTAAGAGAGAAAATAATATAACAAAAAAACAACAGGAAAGATTTCACCTTTTTTTTTTTTCTTTCGGTGGGAGGCTAAGTACAGATTGGTTCCAAAACACTAAAAATTTTGACTATCCCCTACACTGTATTCATGACTTGTGAAATGATGCACTGATCACAACCATTTTATTTGCAACTGATTTACAAATGCTAAATCTAGTCTCAGAGGAGGCAAAATTTATATGCATTCCTAAGATATAAAGCATGCTGATTTAACAAATATGAGAAATTTAGGAAATTCAAGATCTAGTGGATGGATCATCATCTGCAATCTGTTGTTATGCATAGCTGATATCTACAAATCTTGAATAATTTCCAATCGGTTGGGCAGCAGAAATTCAGTTAAAACTATGTTTCAGGATTCATCCACTCCCCACCATTTTTTCCCATTTTTCCTCAATATGTCAAAACATGGAATCGATAAAGTCAGCTACTATTCTGTAAAGCACACAAACACATCTGGTGTGACACACACTATGTTCAAGCTACTACTAGGTATAAGGTATGAATTTAAGCTACTGAATGAACACCAGCAATGTGTTTTAAATAGTTTGTCTATATTTGTGTCCACCTTTTCCTTTATATTATTCAATAAATTCTAAAGGCAATTTTAATTGTATTTGTTTAAAAAATCCTTCTGAAATACTAGTGGTGCAGGACAGCTTCTCTGCTATCTTTTAAGATAAAGACAATTTCTATGATATTTATTTCATCGTTATCTAAAGTTACCATTTTGCTTTTGTTTTTAGCTAGGTAGAACAAATCACTTAATATTAGGTTTTTAATGAGTATGAAAAAAGGATGGGAAATTAGATGCTAAGGCTGTTTCAGTAATGGTTAAAAAATGCGATGTTCCTCATGCTTTTAATTTGGGATAAAAATGAATGTAAGCTTTGTTTCAGTTGTACTTTCAGCTAAAAATAGCACAAGTGGGAAAAAAGGACTTGATTTTTTTGGAGCTTTTGCTTTTTCAGTAGGTGTAGCCAGAGCTAAGGAGAAATAATTTAAAAACTGTCTTAGATATATGGTTGCCACACAGTTCTTTAACATTTATAAAAGTAGGCTGTGCATCAAGAAATGCACATTTCAATAATAAACAAAAGAATTACACATTTCAAATACTGTACGCATTAATAAAAGGTATACTTGTTCCTTCGCTGTAACTTTCAACGTTCATACATTTTTGTAGAATTAAAATATACCAATGTAGTTTTCCTTTGCTATATATTGTTTTTTAAAAAAAGTTTCGTTAGCATTTAAACTAGACAAATAATCTCAGTATTTTAAGCTTATGTTCCATTTTGTAGATTATTTAAATAAAGAGCACATGCCTAATATGTATATCTCTTGGCAGTAAGAAAATATCGCAGTCCCAAAACAATTCTGATACCAAAAATATATAAAATAGAAACATTAAAATATGCATGATTTTTTAATTTTTAATTTCATTTAAAACTAGTTCTCTGTTTTATAAAAATGACTTGAAACAGAAAAGTTAAAATATTTGCTATTATGAAAATTATTTTTTCAGTATGAGTTCCAGAAAAACATCTATTTCTGTTTTATTGACTATGCCAAAGCCTTTGATTATGTGGATCACTATAAACTGTGGAAAATTCTGAGAGAGATGGGAATACCAGACCACTGGACCTGCCTCTTGAGAAACCTGTATGAAGGTCAGGAAGCAACAGTTAGAACTGGACATGGAACAACAGACTGTTTCATAGGAAAAGGAGTATATCAAGGCTGTATACTGTCACCCTGCTTATTTAACTTATATGCAGAGTACATCATGAGAAATGCTTGGCTGGAGGAAGCACAAGCTGGAATCAAGTTTGCCAGGACAAATATCAATAACCTCAGATATGCAGATGACACCACCTTTAAGGCAGAAAGTGAAGAAGAACTAAAGAGCCTCTTGATGAAAGTGAAAGAGGAGAGTGAAAAAGTTGGCTTAAAGCTCAACATTCAGAAAACTAAGATCATAGCATCTGGTCCCATCACTTCATGGCAAATAAATGGGAAAACAGTGGAAACAGTGACAGACTTTATTTTGGGGGGGCTCCAAAATCACTACAGATGGCAATTGCAGCCAGGAAATTAAAAGACGCTTGCTCCTTGGAAGGAAAGTTATGACCATCCTAGACAGCATATTCAAAATCAGAGACATTATTTTACCAACAAAGGTCCATCTAGTCAAGGCTATGGTTTTTCCAGTGGTCATGTATGGATGTGAGAGTTGGACTATAAAAAAAGCTGAGAGCAGAACTGATGCTTTTGAACTGTGATTTGGAGAAGACTCTTGAGAGTCCCTTGGACTGCAACAAGATCCATCCTAAAGGAGATCAGTCCTGGGTGTTCATTGGAAGGACTGAGGCTGAAGCTGAAACTCCAATACTTTGGCAATCTGATGCAAAGAGCTGACTCATTTGAAAAGACCCTGATTTTGGGAAAGATTGAGGGCAGGAGAAGGGAACTACAAAGGATGAGATGGTTTGATGGCATCACCAACTCAATGGACATGAATTTGGGTAGGCTCCGGGAGTTGTTGATAAACAGGGAGGCCTGGCGTGCTACAGTTCATGGGTCGCAAAGAGTCAGACACGACTGAGCAACTGAACTGAACTGATGTATTATACCCAATTCCTTGACTCCTATGCTGGAGTCCTGAAAGACAGTCTGCCAGAGTTTGGAGGGGAGGATGGAGGCTACTCACACTATAGTGAAGTGTGATTTCCCAGGATCAACCCTACATTCCTAGCCACATACAGAAGCAAAGGAGAAACAAAGTATCATTTGCTATGGTAAAAGAAAGAAGCGAGGAAAGGAGAGAGGAAGGACTCTAATATTATCTATTTTTATAAGTTTATTCTGAAAAAAAAAAACACCTAAAATACTGTATTTCCATGAATTCCGAAGTTCCAGTACTTTTTCTACAACTGTCAATAAGTGTTAATATAGCCTAGACTTTATATATTAAATCCAAAAAGGCCCTTCTTGGCTTTCTGTAATCTGATGGGATTCCACATTATACCTATCTTCTGTCTGCTATGTTACTTTCCGTTACTCCTGTCTAAGAGAAAAACCTCGTATTTCAAGTACAAGCCATGTTAACCTTAAGTTTCAGTAGTTGTATAACTCACCATGTTTTGCTTTTCTTTAGCACCTGGCAGAAACAGAATGAAATTGCAAGCTCAACAATGGCAGTCTCCTGCCTCCTCCTCAGTAACTACTCCTCAGACACTATTCATATCTCTAATATCTCACGCTTTCTAACACAATGGTGATTTTTTCCACATGTCAGAGGATATTCATCACCAATCTCAATTTTGACTCTCAGAGTCGGCAGTTGGCAGATAGTTGACTGAATTTCTGCTGACAAATCTCCACAGCAGTGAAAACCTTGATAAACATGCAAGAAACTGTTTCACAGTTTTCTGTCCCTGAGACACATGAACTTAGTGCAGCAAGCCATACTCATCTACCATGTGATAACTTATATAAACAGAACCTCAGGTATCAACACCGCCTAGATGACTGAGGTCAGAACTGAAAATAGCCTTCAAAAAGATGAATGACACCTGTGCTTGTTTAGCTCCTGAGCTCTGAGCTTGATTTCTCTGCGTATACTTGAGGCCTTCAAAGGATGACATGGAGTTACACAACATATGTAAAAGCATTTCAAAGTTCTTCCCTCTAATTATATGAACCAAACTGAATGATGGGTGAATCCATTTTTCTCATGCACTGAGCTTCTGAAAACTCTGGTTTCCATTAGCAGAACTGGAAACATTTGACTCAGCAGATCACCATCTCTCCCCTTAAAATATATTTTCTTCATTTCTTGCTTTTACTCCTACTCACTCGTCAACTGATTTCAGTGTCCTTTCCAGACTTGCTTCTTTCTCCCATCTCTTAATTCTGGAAAGCTTCAAGGTGCAATCTTGGTCATCTTCTCTATTTACCTTCACTCCCTTGGTGATCTCATGCAGAAACATGAATTTGGATAACTCCTTTGTGTTTCTCGGGCTTCCCCTGTGGCTCAGCTGGTAAAGAATCTGCCTGCAATGTGGGAGACCTGGATTTGATCCCTGGGTTGGGAAGATCCCCAGGAGAAGAGAAAGGCTACCCACTCCAGTATTCTGGCCTGGAGAATTCCAAGGACTGTATATTCCATGGGGTCATAAAGAGTCAGACACGCCTGAATGACTTTCACTTCACTTTTATGCTGCTCACGATGAAGTCTCTCTTCCCAGGTCATAACCTGCTTCAGCATCTCCAACTGGATGACTAATAGATATCTCAAACTTAAGATATCCAAGTCTGATCTAACTTCATCCTACAAATCTGTTCAATCCAAAGAGATTTTCCCGTCTCAGTGGATGACAACTCTATTCTTCCAGTTGCTCAATATCTAAAAATCTTGGTGTCCTCGAATCCTTTCTTTATTAGAAAATCATGTTGATTTCAACTTCACAGTATTTACTAAGTCCAATCACTTCTTAATACCTCCACTGCTACCACCCTGGTACAAGTCATCATCTGAATGATTGCAGTAGTCTTCTAATTGGTTACAACCTTGTCTCTTCCACATCTATTCTCTCAAGGAACCAGAATAATGATATAAAATGTCCTTCCTCTGCTCAAAACCCTCCATTGGCTTCTTATTTTGTACAGAGTAAAAGCCTAAAAGGATCTGCATGATCTACTCCCTGTTAAATCCTTAACCTCCTTTCATATAACGTTTCCCCTTGTTCAGTTCATCCTAATCACTCTCCTTGCCATTTCTTTGAACAAGTTAGGTGTGCTCTTGATTTAGAATCTCTCCCTGGAATACTTGTTTCTAGATATCCACATGCCAACTCCCTCACCTTGCAGTGAAGTGAAAGTTGCTCAGTTGTGTCCGACTCTTCATGACTCCATGGACTATACAGTCAAAGGAATTCTCCAGGCCAGAATACTGGAGTGGGTAGCCATTCCCTTTTACAGGGGAGATTCCCAACCAGGGAATGAACCCAGGTCTCTGCATTGCAGGCAGATTCTTTATCAGCTGAGCCATAGTTTATATTCTCAATTGGATTTCCCATGCACCATTTTAAATGCTAGAGCCTACCTTTCATCTCTCATCAAGATATGCCAATCCATAACCCTGCTTCAATTTCTTCATCCCATAGCCCTTATCACCTGTTACTGTATTATAAAATTTACTTATTTATGGTTTCCTTTACTATGCAAACACATTTAAGTTTAATCAGGTCCTGTTTATTTTTTTTTTCTATTTCCATTACTCCAAGAGGAGGACTTAAAAAGATCTTGCTGCAATTTATGTCAGTGTTCTGCCTTTATTTTTCTCCAAGAGTTTTGTAATATCTAGCCTTTAGATCTCCAATCCATTTTTGAGCTTATTTTTGTGCATGCTGTAAGAGAGTACTCTAATTCATTCTTTTACATGTAGCTATCTAGTTTTCCCAGCACCATTTATTAAACAAACTGTCTTTCCTCCAATGTGTATTCTTGAATATTTTGTCATACATGATATGACCATAGGTGAGTGTCATTATTTCTGGACTTTTATCCTGTTCCATTGATTTATATTTGTTTTTGTGGCAGTACCATACAGTTTGGATGACTGTAGCTTTGTAGTTGAGCCTGAAGGCAAGAAGCCCGATTCCTCCAGCTCCATTTTTCTTTTTCAAGATTGCTTTGGCTATTTGTGGTCTTTTGTGTTTCCACACAAATTGTACAATTTTTGTTCTAATTCTGTGAAAAAAAAAATGCCACTGGTAATCTGATAAAGCTCGCACTGAATCTGTAGACTGTGTCGGGTAGTACTGCTGCTGCTGCTAAGTCACGTCAGTCATGTTCGACTCTATGTGACCCCATAGACAGAAGCCCAACAGGCTCCTCTGTCCCTGGGATTCTCCAGGCAAGAACACTGGAATGGGTTGCCATTTCCTTCTCCAATGCATGAAAGTGAAAAGTGAAAGTGAAGTCACTCAGTCGTGTCCAACTCTTAGCGACCCCATGGACTGCAGCCCACCAGGCTCCTCCATCCATGGGGTTCTCCAGGCAAGAGTACTGGAGTGGGTTGCCATACAGTTATCTTGATTATATTGATTTTTCCAACCCAAGAATCATGATATATTTCTCCATCTGTTTGCATCATCTTTGATTTCTTTCCTATCTTAGAGTTTTCTGAGTACAGGTATTTTGCCTCCTTAGGAAGGTTTATTCCAAGGTGTTATATAATTTTTGATATGATGGTAAATGAGACTGTTTCCTTGATCTCTCATTCTGATCTTTTATTGTTAGTGTATAGGAATACAAGAGATTTCTGACCTAATTAAAATTAAAACACTGTGCATAAAAACAAAACCATAAGAAAAATTAAAAGACAACTCTCAGAAAGGGAGAAAATGTAGTCAGTTGCAAACAAAGCAATCAACAACATATTCATCACCAAAATACACAAACAGCTCATGCAACTCAATATAAAAAATCAACCCAATCAAAAAATGGGCAGAAGATTCTAATAGACCTTTCTCCAATGAAAATATGCAGATGGCCAAAAAGCAAATGAAAAGATGCTCATCACTAATTATTAGAGAAAGGAATACTAAAACTACAATGGGTTATCACCTCACATCAGTCAGAATGGCCATAATCAAAAACTCTACAAACAATAAATGCTGAAGAGGATGTGAAGGAAAGGGAACCCTCTTGAAGTGTTGGTGGGAATGTAAACAGGTACAGCCACTATGGAGAACAATATGAAAGTTCATTTAAAAACTAAAAACACAACTACCATAAGATCCAGCAATCCCACTTCTGTGCATATATCTGGAGAAAACTATACTTTGAAAAGATATATGCACCCCAATGTTCACTGAAGCACCATTCACAATAGCTAAGACACAGAAGCAACAAAAATGTCTATCAATAGAGGAATAGAGAGTTATAGCACGCATGCACATGTGCACACATACACCCCTTGAAGGAGGAAATGGTAACAAACACACACACACACAACCCCCCCTTGAAGGAGGAAATGGCAACCCACTCAAGTATTCTTGCCTGGAAAATTCCTTGGACAGAGAAACCTGGAGGGCTACATTCCACAGGGTCACAAAGAGTCAGACATGACTGAACACGTGCACACACACATACACACAGTGGAATATTATTCAGCCATAAATAAGAATAAAATAATGCCATCTGCAGGAACACAGATGGACCTAGAGATCATTATACTAAGTAAGGCAGGTAGACAAATGTCACATGATAGTGCTTACATGTGAACTCCAAAAAATGGCGGGAGAGAACAAACAAACTTATCTACAAAACAGAAACAGAGTTACAGATGCAGAAAACAAATTTATGGTCACCAGAGGGTTAGGGAGGGTGGGGATAAACTGGAAGATTGGGATTGAGATACACACACTACTATATATAAAAGAGATAACTAGTAAGAATCTACCGTATAGCAAACGGAACTCTACTCAATACTCTTTTAAAGTCCACATAGTTCTGGAAGTCCTGGCTACAGCAATCTGAGAAGAAAAAGAAATAAAAGGAATCCAGATCGGAAAAGAAGTAAAGCTCTCACTGATTGCAGATGAGATGTGTATAAGAGACAGACACACTACCATATATAAAAGAGATAACTAGTAAGAATCTACCGTATAGCAAACGGAACTCTACTCAATACTCTTTTAAAGTCCTATATGGGATCCCCAGGTGACACTAGTGGTAAAGCAGGAGATGTAAGAGACATGAGTTTGATCCCTGGGTTCAGAAGATCCCCTGGAAGAGGCATGGTGACCCACTCCAGTATTCTTGCCTGCAGAATCCCATGGGCAGATAGCCTGGGAGGCTATGATTTATAGGGTCACAGAAAAAAAAAAAAAGACACGACTGAAGCAACTAAGCACACACACACATAGGGAAAGAATCTACAAAATATATATATATATATAAAATAAGTGATTTACTTTGCTGTATACCGGAAACATATAATATTATAAACCTATTGTACTCCAATGAATTTTTTTTAGAAAAATATAAAATCTACTTATTGCCTGTGATATTCATGTCCTTATTGCTTCCTTCTCTCTACTCTCCAGTCCCATCAAGTACCCACCACTTGAATCCTGACCCCTTGCATTGAGGGCAGATTCTTTACCAACTGAAACACCAGGGAAGCCCAGAAGGAATCTACCTCAACAAAATAAAGGCCATGAAGGTGGCACTAGTAATAAAGAATCTGTCTGCCAACACAGCAGACATAAGAAATGCAGGTTCAATCTAGGTTGGGAAGATCCCTGGAAGGGGCATGAATATCCACTCCAGTATTCTTGCCCGGAAAGTCTCATGGACAGAGGAGCCTGGCAGGCTACAGTCCATAGCATCACAGAGTCAATCATGACCGAAACAACTTAGCACACACACATGATAAACCTACAGCTAACATCATTCTAAACTGTGATAATCTGAAAGCATTAACTACAAGACCAGAAACAAGACAAGGATGCCCATTCTTGTCAATGGTAGTCAACATAGTTTTGGAAGTCCTAGCCATAGCAATCAGAGAAGAAAAAAAATAAAAGGAATACAAATCAAAAAAGAAGTAAACCCATCACTGTTTATAGGTGACACAATACTACACATAGAAAATTGTAATGATGCTACCAGAAAACTACTAGAGGTCAAAGAATTCAGTAAAAGTTGCAGGTACCAAATTAATACACAGAGATCAGGTTTCACCTTTAGGTGTTTGGAACTGAGTTGGGAGACTGAGTTCCTGCAGTGGGTGCTGGACCGCCCTGGGTGTGGGGAGATAAAGGGATCCACACTCAAGTCACCACTTTGCCACTTTGAGCCTTGGTGCCCTGCCATCTCATAGCCCTCAGGCCGGTGGCCTTGCTCATGTCAGGTGTCTGGAGACAGGTTCTGAGGATCAGTGTTCTGATGACTGATGGAGCGTCTACTCCAGGTTCAAGGGCAGTGGTCCTCAGGAGATCCCAACACTTCACATCTTCAGTTGGATACAACACATAACTCAAAGATCAAGCCTGGAGCCTTTGGAGTGGGAGCACTGACTCCAAGACCCTAGACTATCAGAGGACTAACCCTAGGGAGTATCAGATAGTGAGAACTCACACGAAGGAAACCACTTGAATGCAAGACCCAGCATCACCCAACCACCAGTAGCACTCTATGCAGAATGCCTCATCTAAACAAGCAAAACAAAAATACAAACCCAGTCATCACCAGACAGGATTACCACCTCACTCAGCCTTACCTATCAGAGGAAAAACAAACAAAAACTCAGCACAAATCTCACCCTATACAAAGGTCACACAAAGGACTGGACCAACCTTAGGAGGGCAGAAACCAAAAAGAAGAAAGAATTCAACCTTCTTCAAGAAAAGAATTCAACTTTACTTGAAGCCTAGGGAAAGGAGACTTCAAACACAGTAAGTTTAAAAAAAAAAAATGAAAAGGCAGAGAAATACTGCGTAAATGAAGGAATAAACTAGAAACAAAGAAGTCCAAATAAATGAAGAGGAAATAGGCAAACTACCTGAAAAAGAATTCAGAGTAATGACAGTAAAGATGACCAAAATCCTTGAAGACAAAATGGAAAATGCAAGAATCAATTAACAAAGATCTAGAAAGATTAAAGAACAAACATACAGAAAGAACAAAATTATTGAAATTAAAAATACACTAGAAGGAGTCAACAGCAGAATATCTGAAGCAGAGGAATGAATCAGTGAGCTGGAAGATAAAATGGTGGAAATAACTTCTGAAGAGCAGAGTAAAGTAAAAAGAATGAAAAGAACTGAGGAAAGTCTCAGAGATGTCTGGGACCATACCAAACACATCAACGTTCAAATTATCGGAGTCCCAGTAAAAGAAGAGAAAAAAAAAGGGCATGAGAAAAATTTTGAAGAGATTATAGTTGAAAATTTCCCCAACATAGAAAAGGAAATAGACAATCAAGTCCAAGAGGCACAAAGAGTCCCATACAAGATAACCCCAAGGGGAAACACACCAAGACATATACTAATCAAACTAACAAAGACTAAACACAAAGCAAGAATATTAAATGCAGCAAGGGAGAAGCAACAAGTAACATACAAGGGTAACCCCATACACTGAACTGCTGACCTTTCAGCAGAAACTCTGCAGGCCAGAAGGGAAAGGCAGGATATATTTAAAGTACTGAAAGGGAAAAATCTACAACCAAGTTTACTGTACCTGGAAAGGATGTCATTAAAAATTGATGGAGGAATAAAAAGCTTTTCAGACATGCAAAAGTTAAAGAGAATTCAGTACCACCGAACAAGCTTTACAACAAATGTTAAAGGGATTTATATAGTCAAGAAATACAAGAGAAGAAAAAAAAATCTATAAAATCAACCCCAAACAATTAAGAAAATGGCAATAGGAACATATATATCAATAATTACTTTAAATGTAAGTGGATTAAATGCTCCAACCAAAAGACACAGACTAGCTGAATGGATACAAAAACGAGACCCATAAATATGCTGTCTACAAGAATCACTTCAGACCTCAAGACACATATAGACTGAAAGTGAGAGGATGGAAAAATATATTCCATGCAAACGGGAAAGAAAAGAAAGTTGGAGTAGCCATCCTCATATCAGAAAAAATAGGCCTTAAAATAAAGATCACAAGAAATAAGGAAGGACACTAAATAATGATGAAGGAATCAATCCAAGAGGAAGACATAACAATTTTAAGTATTTATGCACCCAACATTGGAGAAGGAAATGGCAACCCACTCTAGTACTATTGCCTGGAAAATCCCATAGACAGAGGAGCCTGTCCATTGGGTCACAAAGAGTCAGACACGACTGAGTGACTTCACTTTATGCACCCAACATAGGAGCACCTCAATACATAAGACAAACATTAACAGACATAAAAGGAGAAACTGACAGTAACACAGTAATAGTAGGAGACTTTAACACCCCAATCACACCAATGGACAGATCATCAGAACAGAAAATTAATAAGGAAGCACAAGTCTTAAATATACATTAGATGAGATGGATCTTATTGATATCTTCAGGACATTCCATCCAAATGCAGAAGAATACACCCTCTCAAGTGCACATGGAACATTCTCCAGGGTAGACCACATATTGGGTCACAAATCAAACCTCAGTAAATTTAAGAAAATTAAAATCATATCAAACATCTCTGACCACAATGCTATAAGACTAGATATCAATTACAAGGAAAAAAAAACATGGAGATTAAACAACACATTTATAAATAAACAACAGGTTACTGAAGAAATCAAAAGGGAAATCCAAAAATTTCTAGAAATAAATGACAAAACACAACAACTCAAAACCCATGGGATACAGCAAAAGCAGTTCTAAGAGGGAAGTTTATAGCAATACAACCCTAACTCAAGAAACAAGAAAAGCATCAAGTAGACAACCTAACTTTACACCTAAAACAACTGGAAAAAGAACAACAACAAAAAAAAACTCCAAAATTAGTACGAGGAAAGAAATCATAAAGATCTGAGCAGAAATAAATGAAAAAGAAATGAAAGAAACAATAGTAAGAGTTATAAAACTAAAAGCTGGTTCTTTGAGAAGATAAAATTGATAAACCTTTAGACTCATCAAGAAAAAGAGAGAGACGACTCATATCAACAAAATTAGAAATGAAAAAGGAGATATTACAACAGACAATGCAGAAATACAA
This sequence comes from Oreotragus oreotragus, assembly GCA_006410675.1. Classification (NCBI taxonomy): domain Eukaryota; kingdom Metazoa; phylum Chordata; class Mammalia; order Artiodactyla; family Bovidae; genus Oreotragus; species Oreotragus oreotragus. The sequence goes on from SJYX01003199.1 coordinate 476,674, forward strand.
AGGATTATAAAAGACTGTTATGAACAACTATATGGCAATAAAATGTATAACCTGGAAGAAATGGACAGATTCTTATAAAAGCTCAATCCTCTAAGACTGAACCAGGAAGAAACAGAAATTATGAACAACCCAATTGCAAGCACTGAAATTGAAGCTATAATCAAAAATGTTCCAGAAAACAAAATCCCAGGACCAGATGGCTTCACAGGAGAATTCTATCAAAAATTTAGAGAAGAACTAATGCCTATCCTTCTAAAACTCTTTCAAAAAATTCCGGAGATAGAACATTTCAAAACTCATTCTACAAGGCCATCATCACCCTGATACCAAAACCAGACAAAGACAACACAAAAAAGAAAACTACAGGCCACTATCACTGATGAACATAGATGCAAATATCCACAACAAAATTTTAGCAAACAGAATTCTGCAACACATCAAAAAGGTCATACACCACGAACAAGTTGGGTTTATTCTAGGAATGCAAGGATTCTTCAATATATGCAAATCAATCAATGTGATACACCATATTAACAAACTGAAAGACAAAAATTATAATCTCAACAGATGCAGGAAAAGCCTTTTACAAAATTCAGCACCAATTTATGATGAAAACTCTTCAAAAAATGGGCACAGAAGGTACCTATCCAACATAGTAAAGGCCATATATGATAAGCATACAGCAAACATTATTCTCAATGGTGAAACACTGAAAGCATTCTCTCTAAGATCAGGAACAAGACAAAGGTGTCCACTTTCACCACTATTATTCCACATAGTTCTGGAAGTCCTGGCTACAGCAATCTGAGAAGAAAAAGAAATAAAAGGAATCCAGATCGGAAAAGAAGTAAAGCTCTCACTGATTGCAGATGACATGATAGTGTACACAGAAAACCGTAAAGACAGTATCAGAAAATTACTAGAGTTAATCAGTGAATTTAGCAAGGTTGCAGGATACAAAAATCAATACACAGAAACCACTTGCATTTCTATATACTAACAATGAAAAATCAGAAAAAGAAATTAAGCAATCAATCCCATTCACCATTGCAACAAAAATAATTAAATATCTAGGAATAAACACAATCTACAGATTCAATGCAATCCCTATCAAATTACCAATGGCATTTTTCACAGAACTAGAACAAAAAATTTCACAATTCATATGGAAACACAGAAGACCCCAACAGCCAAAGCAGTCTTGAAAAAGAAGAATGGAGCTGAGAAATCAACCTTACTAACTTCAGATTTTACTTCAAAGCTATAGTCATCAAGACAGTGTGGTACTGGCACAAAAACAGAAATATAGACCAATGGAACAAGATAGAGAGCCCAGAAATAAACCCATGCACCTATGGGTACCTTATTTTTGACAAAGGAGGCAAGAATATACAATGGGGCAAAAACAGCCTCTTCAATAAATGGT
>SJYX01003199.1:493713-516051 GCA_006410675.1 Oreotragus oreotragus
GACTGAACTGAACTGAATGTTTATAGCAACAATATTTATAATAGCCAGGACACTGAAGCAACCTAAATGTCCACTGACAGAGAATTGGGTAAAGAAGATGTGGTATATGTATACAATGGAATATCACCAAGCCATAAAAAGAATGAAACAATGCCATTTGTAGCAACATGGATAGACCTAGATATTATCACACTAAGTGAATTTAGTCAGGCAGAGAATGACAAATATCACATGATACTGCTTATATGTGGAATCCAAGAAAATGATATAATTGAACTTCAAACAGTAACAGACTCACAGACTTAAACAAATTTATGATTACCAAAGGGGACTTCCACCTTCAATGCATACGGCAATGAATAATTAAATTAGAATTAGTAAGCAAGAAAGAGACTGATTTATTGTGCTTGCTGGATAGACTGATCCAGAATATCAAGAGAAAGTTGGGTTGCTACTACACAATGAGGCTAAGGAAGAAGATAATTCAGCAGATCTGCCAGGATAATGCTAAGAATGCCCATGTCTCTAATAAGGCACTGATTCTAACAGCCCATGCTTTCAGGAATAATGATTTAGGTCCAGGCAAAGCAGCATCATTCATCAAGGTGTTAGCCAAGGACAAGGGGGAATGGTAAATTAGTGGAAGAGAGAGATATATTGGATGACAAGTTGACAAAAGATGGACTGTAATGGCTTTGTTTTGTTTCAACTCTGTTTAGCTGGAAGCAAGTTCCCCAGTGTTCTCTTCTATGCAAAGTTCTAGTTTAGGGTTGGTCACAAGCAAAACTGGCAAAGGACCGAAGACTGGTCAGAATCAGCTGCTAGGTTCGCTCACATCAGTGTGAGGTCAGAAATTGCTGCAACTCAGTTTACGACACTGTGGTGGATATGCACAAGGCAGCTGTTTGAAAAGCAGCTCCTCCAACTTTCCTTAGCTCTCCTCTTTCAATTTCTCTGAACACATGCGGGTGCTAATGTTGTAGCAAAGAGTTCCAGTCTGTTGCAGGTTGCCCACATCAAAGTTGAGGGCTTGGAAAAGATCCTGTGATCTTGAGATCTGAACCACTGCTGATTCAGATAAGAGATCGATATGAATCTTAGTATTGCATCTTAATAGGTTCTGATTTGCATTCCCCACCTACCCATCCCTGTTCTCTTAACTTTACATAAACCATTCCTTCCTGACTGCTATTTCTGTTGACTTCAAGTATAGATCAGATCCAGGGGTACCAGGTTTACAGAGACAGCTAAATCAGATTCTATAATTTGTCTAATCCTTACAATAAAACCTTTATATCACTCAGAGTGGTTCTATTTCATTAACTAAACCCTAACAGATTCAGGAAGAGCTCAAATATCATGTTTTTCTTTTTTCTAGAGAGAGAAAGTAGAAGAACACAGTGAGGGAAACTAACAGTAAAACAACAAAAAAGCAGCTTGCTAAACAGGAGAAGATATTTTCAAATAATATGTCTGAGAAGGGGTTAATATCTAAAATATATAAAGAATTCATACAATTAAATACTTAAGAAAATTCAGTTAAAAAATGGGCAGAAGACCTAAATAGTATTTTTTCAAAATTAGACAAACAGATTCCCAATAGGCACTAATTATGAGGGAAATGTAAATCAAAACTATAATGAGATACAGATATCACTTGAAACATGTCAAAATTGCTATCAGCAAAAAAGACAACAAATAAGTTATTTATTGGTGACCATGTGTAGGAAAATAAACCCTCATAAACTGTTGATGAGATTGTAAATCATTGCACTACTATGGAGGTTCTTCAAAAAAGTTAAAATAGAAGCACCACAAGAAGAGCTAACACCTATCCTACTCAAACTCTTCCAGAAAATTGCAGAGGAAGGTCAACTTCCAAACTCATTCTATGAGGCCACCATCACCCTAATACCAAAACCTGACAAAGATGCCACAAAAAAAGAAAACTACAGGCCAATATCACTGATGAACATAGATGCAAAAATCCTCAACAAAATTCTAGCAATCAGAATCCAACAACACATTAAAAAGATCATACACCATGACCAAGTAGGCTTTATCCCAGGAATGCAAGGATTCTTCAATATTCGCAAATCAATCAATGTAATTCACCACATTAACAAATTGAAAAATAAATGCCATATGATTATCTCAATAGATGCAGAGAAGGCCTTTGATAAAATTCAACATCCATTTATGATAAAAACTCTCCAGAAAGCAGGAATAGAAGGAACATACCTCAACATAATAAAAGCTATATATGACAAACCCACAGCAAACATTATCCTCAATGGTGAAAAATTGAAAGCATTTCCCCTAAAGTCAGGAACAAGACAAGGATGTCCACTTTCACCGCTACTATTCAACATAGTTCTGGAAGTTTTGGCCACAGCAATCAGAGCAGAAAAAGAAATAAAAGGAATCCAAATTGGAAAAGAAGAAGTAAAACTCTCACTGTTTGCAGATGACATGATCCTCTACATAGAAAACCCTAAAGACTCCACCAGAAAATTACTAGAGCTAATCAATGAATATAGTAAAGTTGCAGGATATAAAATCAACACACAGAAATCCCTTGCATTCCTATACACTAATAATGAGAAAGTAGAAAACGAAATTAAGGAAACAATTCCATTCACCATTGCAACGAAAAGAATAAAATACTTAGGAATATATCTACCTAAAGAAACTAAAGACTTATATATAGAAAACTATAAAACACTGATGAAAGAAATCAAAGAGGACACTAATAGATGGAGAAATATACCATGTTCATGGATTGGAAGAATCAATATAGTGAAAATGAATATATTACCCAAAGCAATCTACAGATTCAATGCAATCCCTATCAAGCTACCAGCGGTATTTTTCACAGAACTAGAACAAATAATTTCAAGATTTGTATGGAAATACAAAAAACCTCGAATAGCCAAAGCAATTTTGAGAAAGAAGAATGGAACTGGAGGAATCAACTTACCTGACTTCAGGCTCTACTACAAAGCCACAGTCATCAAGACAGTGTGGTACTGGCACAAAGACAGAAATATAGATCAATGGAACAAAATAGAAAGCCCAGAGATAAATCCACACACATATGGACACCTTATCTTTGACAAAGGAGGCAAGAATATACAATGGAGTAAAGACAATCTCTTTAACAAGTGGTGCTGGGAAAACTGGTCAACCACTTGTAAAAGAATGAAACTAGATCACTTTCTAACACCACACACAAAAATAAACTCAAAATGGATTAAAGATCTAAATGTAAGACCAGAAACTATAAAACTCCTAGAGGAGAACATAGGCAAAACACTCTCCGACATAAATCACAGCAGGATCCTCAATGATCCGCCTCCCAGAATACTGGAAATAAAAGCAAATATAAACAAATGGGATCTAATTAAAATTAAAAGCTTCTGCACAACAAAGGAAACTATAAGCAAGGTGAAAAGACAACCCTCTGAATGGGAGAAAATAATAGCAAATGAAGCAACTGACAAACAACTAATCTCAAAAATATACAAGCAACTTATACAGCTCAATTCCAGAAAAATAAACGACCCAATCAAAAAATGGGCCAAAGAACTAAATAGACATTTCTCCAAAGAAGACATACGGATGGCTAACAAACACATGAAAAGATGCTCAACGTCACTCATTATCAGAGAAATGCAAATCAAGACCACAATGAGATACCACTTCACACCAGTCAGAATGGCTGCGATCCAAAAGTCTGCAAGCAATAAATGCTGGAGAGGGTGTGGAGAAAAGGGAACCCTTTTACACTGTTGGTGGGAATGCAAACTAGTACAGCCACTATGGAGAACAGTGTGGAGATTCCTTAAGAAATTGCAAATAGAACTGCCTTATGACCCAGCAATCCCACTGCTGGGCATACACACCGAGGAAACCAGAATAGAAAGAGACACATGTACCCCAATGTTCATTGCAGCACTGTTTATAATAGCCAGGACATGGAAACAACCTAGATGTCCATCAGCGGATGAATGGATAAGAAAGCTGTGGTATATATACACAATGGAGTATTACTCAGCCATTAAAAAGAATACATTTGAATCAGTTCTAATAAGATGGATGAAACTGGAACCAATTATACAGAGTGAAGTAAGCCAGAAAGAAAAACACCAATACAGTATACTAACACATATATATGGAATTTAGAAAGATGGTAATGAGGACCCTGTATGCAAGACAGCAAAAGAGATACAGATGTGTAGAGCGGACTTATGGACTCTGAGGGAGAAGGAGAGGGAGAGGGAGAGGGAGGGATGATTTGGGAGAATAGCATTGAAATATGTATACTATCATGTAAGAAATGAATTGCCAGTCTATGTTCAATGCAGGATGCAGGATGCTTGGGGCTGGTGTATGGGGATGATCTGGAGGGATGATGTGGGGTGGGAGGTGGGAGGGGGGGTTCATGTTTGGGGGTTCGTGTAAAAAAATAAATACAAAAAAAAAATAGAAGCAGCATATGAATGAACAGCTTCACTTCTGAGTACTTACTCAAAGCAAATAAGAACATGACTATGAAAAAACGTATGACAGTCAATACTTGCTTCTCTGGTGGCTCAAATGGTAAAGAATCTGCCTGTAATTTAGAAGACTCAGGGTGGATCCCTGGGTTGGAAAGATCTGCTGGAGAAGGGAATGGCAACCACTCAAGTATTCTTGCTTGGAGAATCCCATGGACAGAGGAGCCTGGCAGGCTACAGTCCATTGGACCGTAAAGAGTCAGACATGACTGAGTGACTGACACTTTCATATTCATGATGGTCAATACCAAAATTAGATTGATTATATTCTTTGCAGGCAAAGATGGTGAAGAAGCTCTATATAGTCAGGAAAAAGACCGGGAGCTAACTGTGGCTCAGATCATGAACTCCTTATTGCAAAATTCAGACTTAAATTGAAGCAAGTAGTAGAAACAACTAGGCAATTCATATATGATCTAAATCAAATCCCTTAAGATTATACAATGGAAGTGACAGATTCAAGGGAGTAGATCTGTTAGACAGAGTGCCAGCAGAACTAGGGATGGAGATTCAAATACTATACAAAAAAGAATGATCAAAACCATTCCCAAAGGGAAAAAAAAATGCAAGAAGGTAAAATGGTTGTCTGAAAAGGCCTTACAAATAGTTGAGAAAAGAAGAGAAGAGAAAGGCAAAGGGGAAAAGGAAAGATATACCCAACTGAATGAAGAGTTCCAAAGAAGAGATAAGAAAGCCTTCTTAAGTGAACAATGCAAAGAAATACAGGAAAACAATAGATTGAGTAAGACTAGAGATCCCTTCAACAAAATCAGAGATACCAAGGGAAAGATGGACACAGTAAGGACAGAAATGATACAGATCTAACAGAAGCTGAAGATATTAAGAAAACGTGGCAAGAAAACACAAAACTATAGAAAAAAAGATCTCAATGACCCGGATAACCATGATGGTATGGTCACTCACCTAGAGCCCAACACCCTGGGTGTGAAGTCAAGGAGACCTTAGGAAGAATTACCACAAACAAAGTTAATGGAGGTGATGAAATTTCAGCTGAGCTATTTCAAATCCTAACAGATGAGGCTGTTAAAGTGCTGCACTCAATATACCAGCAAATTTGGAAAACTCAGCAGTGGCTACAGGACTGAAAAAGGTCATTTTTCACTCCAAAAGAAGGGCAAAGCCAAGAATGCTCAAACTACTGTATAACTGTGCTCATTTCACATGCTAACAATGTAATGCTCAAAGTCCTTCAAGCTGAGCTTCAATAATATGTGAACTGATGTATAAGCTAGATTTTAAAAAGATAGAGGAACAAGAGATCAAATTGCCAACACCTGTTGGATCATAAAAAAGCAAAGAGAATTCCAGAAAAACATCTACATCTGCTTTATTAACTATACTTAAAGCCTTTGACTATGTGGATCACAATAAAGTGTGGAAAATTTTTAAAGAAATGAGAATTCTAGACCATTTTACTTGCTTCCTGAGAAACCTACATGTAGATCAAGAAGCAACAGTTAGAACTGGATATAGAACAATGAACTGGTTCAGAATTGGGAAAGGAATACATCAAGGCTGTATACTCTCAGCCTACTTATTTAACTTATATGCAGAGTACAACATATGAAATGCTGGACTGGATGATACTCAAGCTGGAATCAAGATTGCTGGAAGAAATATCAATAACCTCAGACATGCAGATAACACCATCCTAATGGCAGAAAGGGAAGAGGCACTAAAGAGCCTCTTGATGAAGGTGAAAAAGCTGGCTTAAAATTCAACATTTAAAAAACGATGATCATAGCATCCGGTCCCATCACTTCATGGTAAATAGATGGGGAAACACTGGAAACAGTGACAGACTTTATTTTCTTGGCCTCCAAAATCACCACAGACAGTGACTGCAGCCAAAGACACATGCTCCTTGGAAGAAAGGCTATGACAAACCTAGACAGCATGTTAAAAAGCAGAGACATCACTTTACCAACAAAGGTCCACAAAGTCAAAACTATGGTTTTTCCAATAATCAAGTACGGATGTGAGAGCTGGACCATAAACACGGCTGAGAGCCAAAGAACTGGTGCTTTTGAACTGTGATCCTGGAGAAGACTCTTGAGAGTCCCTTGGACTTCAAGGAGACCAAGCCAGTCCATCCTAAAGGAAATCAGTCCTGAATATTCATTGGAAGGACTGAAGCTGAAGCTCCAATACTCTGGCCACTTGATGCGAAGAGCCAACTCAGTGGAAAATAGCCTGATGCTGGGACTGATTGAGGGCACAGGGAGAAGGGGGCAACACAGGTTAAGATGGTTCGATGGGATCATCAACTCAGTGGACATGAGTTTGAGGAAACTCTGGGAGATAGTAGAGGATAGGGAATCCTGGAGTGCTTCAGTTACTGGCTACAGTCCACAGAGTCACAAACAGTCGGACATGACTGAGTGATGGAACAACAACAAATTCATGTCTGACTCTTTGTGACCCTGTGGGCTACCGCCCACCAGGCTCCTGTAACCACAGGAATTTTCCAGGCAAAAATACTGGAGTGGGTTGCCATTTCCTTTTTCAATAAAATAAATGTTACAGAGATTAACATAAAGCATAACGGGTATGGGGACAGATTGTTACTAGACTCACTGTGGTGATTATTTTATAATGTATGTAAATATACTATGCTTTTATCTGACACTTACATACTGTATGTGAACTTATTTCAATTTTTAAAAGTGGAAAGATAATCTGCAAAGCAATCAAAATGGTTACTTTGTCAGAAAGAAAGAGTAAGAAGGGGAGAGGGTGAAGTTGGGAACCTAAACTATTTTGGTTCATAGTTTTGACTTTGGAATCGTATCAATATTTTTTCTTGATTTAAAAGCGAAAATTAAATAAAGCCAAAACCAAAGCAATCCCTCATTTTTATCATTTTAATTTTAAAGTGAAAAGTATATGTTTAGTGGAATAAACATATAATGTAAGGGTTATTTCAAATGATTTTTTCAAATACTTTTTTTTTTTTGGCTGAACTGCATGGCTTAAGGGATTTTAGTTCCCCTGACCAGGAGCTGAACCACAGCTATGTCAGAGAAAGTACTAAATCCTCACCACTGAGCCACCAGAGAATTCCCCCAAAATACAATACTTTGAATAAAAAGTGTAAACTTACATACGCTAAGGCCTGAAAAGAACCACACAGATTTTAAAATGGTTTCAGTGGGCAATTTTTACTGATAATAGAGATAACTATAACTTTGTGTATACACAAAAATATTTTATATACATATATTATCATAAAACAAATATTGTTATATTAGCTCTAAAATTTTCAGAAAGGGGAAAGATATACATATTTTTTCAATTGTTTTACACATTAGGTAAAACTCTGTAACGCCAATTCCAAATATCAGTATGAATTCAAGATTTACTGTTTTCCTAAAGTTTGTATATTTTTTAGCTCTGTGCTGCGAAAAGTCCTGGAAGCAAAAAGCATCCCTAATGCTCATGCTGTCTGTCATCTCTTACTGACAGGAACCAGAAATGGCTGATTCAGAGTCAAGGGAGTGAAATGTAAAAACCTGAAATGATGAACCTGAAATACACATTTTTACCTAGAAAAGCAAGAAATCAATCAAAGAAAGAGGAGCCTAACGCCTGTGGCACTGACAGGATAGTTTGAGCATCAAAAAGAATAATGTCTGTGATGGACTGAAATCATAAAATATTGATATGTTAAAATCCATGAGTTCTGAAAACAAAACAAAAATAAAAATGACAAAACAGAGCACAAATTATTGGTGTCCTTTAGAGTTTACAATGGCACTACACCATAATTTTGAGAACTGGCAAGGAAGAAGAATTGAACATCTGTCTAACTGTCTTCAGTGGACTTTCAAAGTCATAAAATTGAATATAAAGATCTTCTTTATGTAAGAATCAAAGCTAATAAATATAAGGATAATGCTAAAACTACAAAGATTTACCAAAAATCTACAAAGATAAAACTACAAAGATACTATTTTGCAATATTTAATGAAATAATGTATCTAGGCAATACCATTAATATATGCTAAAAACCTTGGGTAAAAATTTGATATATATGAGAGAGCATTATAGGAACCTATTGATAAATCTCTATAATAAATTTAGACAAACACATACAATGTGTCTCTTGCTGGCATACAAGAGGATGTTAAACAACTAGATCTAGCTATCGATTCACAGAAAATAAAGGAAATTATTGAGGAAATAGAGAAGAAAACTTATTATTGTTGAAGCTTGGTTATAGGAACATGGAAGTTTATCTTATTATTCTCTTTATTTCTATGTGTTTTATTGGTGAAGAAATGTTTTAAGGAGCAGCTTAATTTAAGACCCTTTGAAAATCTGCAAACTGTATGATTCATACATTTCTTCCTTCTCTATCATTTTACAAAGAATGGTGTGTATATATTTTATAAAGAATGGTGTGTGTGTGTGTGCATATATAACTCTATAATGAAAACAAAATATTAAAAGTCGGTGTTACACTTGAAGTGAGAAACTTGGCAATATTTCTAATATTTATTCAATGTGTGATTTATTAAAAAGAAACAAAAACACTCTTCTGGTTTTAAAATGTTTCAAATTCATGTTTCGTAACAAAACTATAAAACTGATAGACCTGCTTTTTTAAACCTTAAAAAAATCTTACTGGTTAAAAAAAATACTTAACAGGTGTGTCGCTACTATTAATTTTGTTTGGTTCCAAAGTTCAGATTTTTATTTCTTCCTTTTGATAATTTTTTCTAGCGGTCAGTTTGTAAAAGTATGTGTCATTTTAAATCAATTAGTGAGTTTTATCTCATGAGCTCAGACTCGTAGGGATATGATACAACACTGGCATAATTATAAGGTTAAATAAGTTTGGAAAAATCTACCCTAGAATTTCAAGTTCCCAGTTTCCTTGTAAGAGGTAACGAGTGGCCAGGAGCAAGCTTTCAAATAAAGCAGAAACTAGCCAAGGGTATTTGCAAACCCTTTTTTCTCTAAAGAAAATGTACCTTGATGACTCTCTCCTTAAAAGGACAGTAATTGTGCCTTTGTGGTTTACCCAGAAACATTATGGCTAACAGATGGGCAATTTATCAATGAACCCAGTAGAAGAAATTAGAGATCAGAATACCCAGACAAGCTCTGAGAGGTTAACCAATTAATAGNTTAAAGTGAAAAGTATATGTTTAGTGGAATAAACATATAATGTAAGGGTTATTTCAAATGATTTTTTCAAATACTTTTTTTTTTTTTGGCTGAACTGCATGGCTTAAGGGATTTTAGTTCCCCTGACCAGGAGCTGAACCACAGCTATGTCAGAGAAAGTACTAAATCCTCACCACTGAGCCACCAGAGAATTCCCCCAAAATACAATACTTTGAATAAAAAGTGTAAACTTACATACGCTAAGGCCTGAAAAGAACCACACAGATTTTAAAATGGTTTCAGTGGGCAATTTTTACTGATAATAGAGATAACTATAACTTTGTGTATACACAAAAATATTTTATATACATATATTATCATAAAACAAATATTGTTATATTAGCTCTAAAATTTTCAGAAAGGGGAAAGATATACATATTTTTTCAATTGTTTTACACATTAGGTAAAACTCTGTAACGCCAATTCCAAATATCAGTATGAATTCAAGATTTATTGTTTTCCTAAAGTTTGTATATTTTTTAGCTCTGTGCTGCGAAAAGTCCTGGAAGCAAAAAGCATCCCTAATGCTCATGCTGTCTGTCATCTCTTACTGACAGGAACCAGAAATGGCTGATTCAGAGTCAAGGGAGTGAAATGTAAAAACCTGAAATGATGAACCTGAAATACACATTTTTACCTAGAAAAGCAAGAAATCAATCAAAGAAAGAGGAGCCTAACGCCTGTGGCACTGACAGGATAGTTTGAGCATCAAAAAGAATAATGTCTGTGATGGACTGAAATCATAAAATATTGATATGTTAAAATCCATGAGTTCTGAAAACAAAACAAAAATAAAAATGACAAAACAGAGCACAAATTATTGGTGTCCTTTAGAGTTTACAATGGCACTACACCATAATTTTGAGAACTGGCAAGGAAGAAGAATTGAACATCTGTCTAACTGTCTTCAGTGGACTTTCAAAGTCATAAAATTGAATATAAAGATCTTCTTTATGTAAGAATCAAAGCTAATAAATATAAGGATAATGCTAAAACTACAAAGATTTACCAAAAATCTACAAAGATAAAACTACAAAGATACTATTTTGCAATATTTAATGAAATAATGTATCTAGGCAATACCATTAATATATGCTAAAAACCTTGGGTAAAAATTTGATATATATGAGAGAGCATTATAGGAACCTATTGATAAATCTCTATAATAAATTTAGACAAACACATACAATGTGTCTCTTGCTGGCATACAAGAGGATGTTAAACAACTAGATCTAGCTATCGATTCACAGAAAATAAAGGAAATTATTGAGGAAATAGAGAAGAAAACTTATTATTGTTGAAGCTTGGTTATAGGAACATGGAAGTTTATCTTATTATTCTCTTTATTTCTATGTGTTTTATTGGTGAAGAAATGTTTTAAGGAGCAGCTTAATTTAAGACCCTTTGAAAATCTGCAAATTGTATGATTCATACATTTCTTCCTTCTCTATCATTTTACAAAGAATGGTGTGTATATATTTTATAAAGAATGGTGTGTGTGTGTGTGTGCATATATAACTCTATAATGAAAACAAAATATTAAAAGTCGGTGTTACACTTGAAGTGAGAAACTTGGCAATATTTCTAATATTTATTCAACGTGTGATTTATTAAAAAGAAACAAAAACACTCTTCTGGTTTTAAAATGTTTTCAAATTCATGATTCGTAACAAAACGATAAAACTGATAGACCTGCTTTTTTAAACCTTAAAAAAATCTTACTGGTTAAAAAAAGTACTTAACAGGTGTGTCGCTACTATTAATTTTGTTTGGTTCCAAAGTTCAGATTTTTATTTCTTCCTTTTGATAATTTTTTCTAGCGGTCAGTTTGTAAAAGTATGTGTCATTTTAAATCAATTAGTGAGTTTTATCTCATGAGCTCAGACTCGTAGGGATATGATACAACACTGGCATAATTATAAGGTTAAATAAGTTTGGAAAAATCTACCCTAGAATTTCAAGTTCCCAGTTTCCTTGTAAGAGGTAACGAGTGGCCAGGAGCAAGCTTTCAAATAAAGCAGAAACTAGCCAAGGGTATTTGCAAACCCTTTTTTCTCTAAAGAAAATGTACCTTGATGACTCTCTCCTTAAAAGGACAGTAATTGTGCCTTTGTGGTTTACCCAGAAACATTATGGCTAACAGATGGGCAATTTATCAATGAACCCAGTAGAAGAAATTAGAGATCAGAATACCCAGACAAGCTCTGAGAGGTTAACCAATTAATAGTTAAAGAGGTGCTGAAAAAGGGAAGAGCTGCTCACCACAGCCCCATCAGGGGATGTTTTCCAAGGCAGCTGCAGCTGAACAAATATACCCATCCAAGTAGGGCAGCTTTCACCCCGCAAATGTTTGGAAAATATATCCTCTAGGCTTCTGCCTCCTGCTGTAGATCTGTATGGTAAATGAATGGCAGACAAATAGTAGCATGCTGTGTCCAATTGCACATGGCACTTTTTTCCTCTAAAGTTTGCATCAGGGAATATTTCACAAAATGTTTCTAAAGGTCACTTGGAATCTTCTTGAAACTAAGAAAATAATGAGACAGCTGGAAATATTAAAATATTCCTTTCAAATTGTTAGGCGAAATTGTAACAAGCCTATATTTATGTCATTATCAAGAAAGCCTTCCTTTCCCACAGAGATGCTCTCTTCCAAAGGTAAGAACACACCATCCTTCAGTATAATCAGCGCTGACACTCTTAGGACATATGTTGCTAGACATCTATCCCCAGAACAGTGTGTGTGTGTTACTCAGTCGTGTTTGACTCTGTGACCTCAGGGACTGCAGCCCATCAGGCTCTTCTGTCCATGGAATTCTCCAGGTAAGAATAGTGGAGTGAGTTGCCATTTCCTTCTCCAATGTGAATTTTAGTAGTAGTAGTTTAGTCGCTAAGGTGTGTCTGATTCTAGCGACCCCACAGACTGTAGCCTGCCATGTTCCTCTCTCCATGGGATTATCCAGGCAAGAACACTGGAGTGGGTTGCCATTTCCTTCTCCCAAAACAGTTTACATATTTACAAAAACATAACTTCATCCTGGCCACAAGTAATTTTCAATAATTAGAAAAGAGTTACTAAAACTCAGAAAATCAAAATCCTCAGAAATGTAAAGGTGATTTACCCAGTGTTAAGATTCTTAAACACAAGTCTTATTCCCCCCCCTCAAAAAAAAGGAATTATCATTTAATATAAAATCCTTTGCAATCAACATTCTTCAGTTCTAATGGCATTAGAAATGATCATATTGATTAAAATAATAATGGTCAGAATTAATATGCTTCCATTTGAGAAGTATATTTACTTGCAAACAAGTTGGTATTTCTGCTTATAAATTAGGGGGAAATGTTTACTGTATAATACTGTAGGTATTAAAAAAATAAAAATTTTGCTTAATTTTGACATTCATTAAAATAATGTCAAAGTATTCTATTCTGAAGAGTGTGGGAGGAAGACACAGAATCATGCAACTTTAGAGTTGAAATGAACGGAGATTATTTCGTACAATTTCTTACTTTTTCACAGAAGGAAGCAAGAGGCTCAAAAACTGAATTTTTGGTGTTCTGCTTTGTTTTTTGTTGTTGTCCACAGCAATTAGTGCCAGTGCTGGGATCAGAACTTAAACCATGCTTATCTACAAATCAGGGAAGCAGGAAAGCAATAAGATCAACAGGCATCACCACCCTCTTGGTGTCCAGTCCTCCCCTCTCTGATTTGCAGTCTTTCTTCTGTATATTTATTCTTTATGCCATTTCCAAGTGTATGGTAAAAACAAGTCAGGGAAAGCAGCATTTAGATCTGCAGTGACTAATTAATTTCGGGTGGACCCATTCATTCTGAACTCACAATAAACTCTGATTCCTCTATATCCACCTAGGAGGTTCCTGGACAACAGAGGCCACTCCCTATCAGGATAGGATGAAATAGATAAAACACAGATAGTAGCTTCCTAAGGATCAGACACTGATTCAAAACCCTACATATGAATAAACTCATTTAAGCTGCCTGCCTTCCAGAGTTGGTTATCACACATGACAAAAGCAAAGCACAAAATATTTCAAGTGATTAACCCAAACCATAAGCCAATAGTGGGGCCAGAATTTCAGCCCAAACCATATGAATCTAGACACTGTTCCTAACAACTGTTCTATGTTAGATATGAAAATGATACCAAGTTTACAATTAAAGAATATATTCAATTAATTTAAGTTTCATTTTGGTTAATAAGCTCAAGTTTAAGAAGCATGGGTTTTATCACAATTCATAAGCAGTGACTAATACTTGATAGGATTTTTAGTTCCTTTGTCTTGGGGATAGGGGGTGATTCCTATACGAACTGAATACATCAATCTATACAAAAAATAGTGTCTGTTTTGCATATCAGGCATCAGGTATGGAAATATAATAGGAAGCAGGAGAGATGTTTAAACTGGTTTTAGAAAAGGTAGAGAAACCAGAGATCAAATTGCCAACATCTGCTGGATCATCGAAACAAGAGAGTTCCAGAAAAACATCTATTTCTGTTTTATTGACTATGCCAAAGCCTTTGACTGTGTGGATACAGTCCATCCTAAAGGAGATCAGTCCTGGGTGTTCATTGGAAGGACTGATGCTCAAGCTGAAACTCCAACATTTTGGCTACCTGATGCAAAGAACTGACGCATTTGAAAAGACCCTGATGCTGGGAAAGACTGAGGGCAGGTGGAGAATGGGACGAAAGAGGATGAGATGGTTGGATGGCATCATCAACTCAATGGACATGAGTTTGGGTAGACTCCAGGAATTGGTGATGGACAGGGAGGGCTGATGTGCTGCAGTCCATGGGGTCTCAAAGAGTTGGACATGACTGAGCGACTAAACTGAACTAAATTGAAGAGAGATGTAAGGAAGACAATTTGTTTGATAAAGAAGCAATGAGAAATAAGAATACAAGAATATATTGCCTATCTGTGTTAGACTTTAAAATGCTTTGCTGCTGCTAAGTCGCTTCAGTCGTGTCTGACTCTATGCAAACCCACAGACGGCAGCCCACCAGATTCCCCCGTCCCTGGGATTCTCCAGGCAAGAACACTGGAGTGGATTGCCATTTCCTTCTCCAAGTTTCTTCTTCCTTAAATTGCTTTATGAACTCTCTTTAAAAAGTAGAAGAGATAGTAACTTGATGATTAGGAAGAAGAAAACTAGACAACACCCAGAAGAAGAAATATGAAAACTTTTTTTTTTTTAGAAATATTGAGTACTGAAAACAGTTGGCATCAAAGAACTCTATTCTCCAATATTGTTTCAGTTCAATTCAGTCAGTCAGTCATGTCCGACTCTTTGTGACCCCATGGACTGTAGCACACCAAGCTACAATCTTGGATGCAATCTCAAAAACAACAGATCTCTGTTCATTTCCAAGGCCAACCATTCAATATCCCAGTAATCCAAGTCTATGCCCCAACCACTAATGCTGAAGAAACTGATGTTGAATGCTTCTATGAAGACCTACAAGACCTTCTAGAACTAACACCCAAAAAAGATATTGTTTTCATTATACAGGACTAGAATGCAAAGCAGGAAGTCAAGAGATACCTGGAGTAACAGGCAAATTTGGCCTTGGAGTACAAAACAAAGCAGGGCAAAGGCTTATAGAGTTTTGCCAAGAGAACGCACTGGTTATAGCAAACACCCTCTTCCATCAACACAAAAGACTCTACACATGGACATCACCAGATGGTCAATGTTAAAATCAGATTGATTATATTCTTTGCAGCCAAAGATGGAGACGCTCTATACAGTCAGCAAAAACAAGACTGGGAGCTGACTATGGCTCAGATCATGAGCTCCTTATTGCCAAATTCAGAATGAAACTGAAGAAAGTAGGGAAAACCACTAGACCAATCAGGTATGATCTAAATCCCTTATGATTATACAGTGGAAGTGACAAACAGGTTCAAAGGATTAGATCTGATAGACAGAGTGCCTCAAGAATTATGGATGGAGGTTCATGACATCATACAGGAAGCAGGGATTAAGACCATCCCCAAGAAAAACTAATGCAAAAAGGCAAAATGGTTGTCTGAAGAGGCCTTACAAAATAGCTGGAAAAAGAAGAGAATGAAACTGAAGAAAGTAGGGAAAACCACTAGACCAATCAGGTATGATCTAAATCCCTTATGATTATACAGTGGAAGTGACAAACAGGTTCAAAGGATTAGATCTGATAGACAGAGTGCCTCAAGAATTATGGATGGAGGTTCATGACATCATACAGGAAGCAGGGATTAAGACCATCCCCAAGAAAAACTAATGCAAAAAGGCAAAATGGTTGTCTGAAGAGGCCTTACAAAATAGCTGGAAAAAGAAGAGAAGCTAAAGGCAAATGAGAAAAAACGATATAACCATTTGAATGCAGAATTCCAAAGAATAGCAAGGAAAGATAAGAAAGCCTTCCTCAATGATCAATCCAAAAAAATAGAGGAAAACAATAAAATGGGAAAGACTAGAGATCTCTTAAAGAAAATTAGAGATGCCAAGGGAACTTTCATGCAAAGATGGGCACAAAAAAGGGCAGAAATAGTATGTACCTAACAGAAGCAGAAGATATTAAGAAGAGTGGCAAGAATACACTGAAGAACTGTACAAAGAAGGTCTCAATGACCCAGATAACCACGATGGTGTGATCACTCACCTAGAGCCAGACATCCTAGAATGCGAAGTCAAGTGGGTCTTAGGAAGAATCACAATGAATAAAGCTAATGGAGGTAATGGAATTCCAGTTGAGCTATTTCAAATCCTAAAAGATGATGCTGTGAAAGTGCTGCACTCCATATGCCAGCAAATTTGGAAAACTCAGCAGTGGCCACAGGACTGGAAAACATCAGTTTTTGTTCCAATATTAATTACAGTAGATGAAAGACCAAACTGTCTTTCGAAGGTATAACCTTCCTGAAAGATATTTCATGGAACAGTGAGGAAAGAAAGAGTATCTTTCTCTTTAGCTCTCAAGAAAAATTCTCATCCATTTTTATTTCTTATTCTTCCCTGAACAAAGAGTGAAAAGATGAGGGAAAAAATTTAACCTCAGCTTTATATTACATAAGAGAAATTTATTTCATGTTTGTTCAGGAATGACAACAAAATTAACAGATAGTAAGACCATCCAGAACATACAATATAGACTGTAATTTAGTCTTTCCCCCTCCCAAGATAAATAACGGTAATAGAAGGGGAAAATGAAACAGCTAATTAACCTTAGAATGTGAAACAGACATGAACTTGGCACTGACTTATTTATCGCATTCTTCTAACACAGTGTACTTCCCCTTCATCAAAATTAGAAGTAAACATGTTCCATGTAATATTCATATAAATTTGACTGAGCATTTCTGAGCTATTTTCTTACAAAATGTTTGTGTCTGTCTACATTTACACATTAGTCTTAGATTTGAAAAAAATTCCCAGGTTAATTTTCCCCATGCTATTCTAGACCACACATATAATTAGTTCTGAAACTAAAGCTTGCAAAAGAGGGTGACTCATATGCAAATATGTCTTTGCTCCAGTATGAAGCAGTAGGAGAAAAAGCCATCTTCCTTAGTCTCTGCCAACTGCTTTAAATCTCAGCACCAAGATATGATGGTCATTCTTTCCTGAGGTCAAGAGATCTTTTTTTCCTCATAACTGGTTGAGGAGGCACCACAGTGGCTTCAGGACAAGGGCTTGTGCGTGGCCACACCTGCAGGAAAAGGGAGTTCTGTCTGGGCTCCAGTATCTGAGAAGGGGCTATGCCAACTCTTATCCAGGACATCGGTTTCCTAAATAACAGCAGAGCTTTCCTATTCTGACGTTCCCACGAGCTTTACTCTCTACTTCCTCAGGGCTTGATTTTTTGTGAGTGAAAATTCAGACCAATACATATTGTACCTGAGTACTTGACAATGCAATCACAGAATTACAGGAGAGAGACAGGAAGGAGAAGTACAAGACATGAGCTCACTTCCTCTCATTAAAACACCAAAATCATTAAGTGTGAATAATCATAAAAAAAAAACCCACCAGAACCTACCAAAAATGATGTTCTACTACAAAGATAAAGAAGATAACACAAGATAGCGGCAGAGTCAAAAATGCAATACAAATCCCATACCTGTCAGGTGGGGGGGTGGGCAACAAAGTGAAAAATAATTATATCACAGAAGTTATCCCACATGAGTGAGAGTTCTGAGTCCCACGTCAGGCTCCCTATCCTGGAGATCTGGCATCGGAAGGACGAGCCCCCAGAGCATTTGGCTTTGAAAGCCAGTGGTGCTTGATGACAGAAATTCCACAGGATGGGGAGTGGACATCAGAGACAAGAGGAAGGACAACCCTGAAGCCTACAGAACAGAGTTGGCAAACGTAGATTAGACAACATGAGACAGCAAAGAAGTATGTTCCAAATGAAGGAACAAGATAAAACCCCCAAAGAAAAACTAAGTGGTGATAGGCAATCTAACCAAAAAAGAATTACAATCTACCCAAAAGAGAATTCAGAGTAATAACAGTAAAGATGAACCAAGATCTCAGAAAAAGCATGAAGGAACAGAATGAGAAGAAACAAAAAATGTTTAACAAAGAGCTGTAAGATCCAAAGAACAAACAGTGAGAGAAGAACAACAAAATAACCGAAAATGGGACTTCCCTGGCAATCCAGTGGTTAAGACTTCACCTTCCGTTGCAGCAGGTGTGGGATCAATCCCTGGTCAGGGAGCTAAGATCCAACATGCCTCATGACCAACACACCAGAACATAATCAACAGAAGCAATAAAAAATTCAACAAAGACTTTTAAAAGATGCTCCACATTAAGAAAATCTTTAAAAACCAAAATAACTGAAATAAAAAATACACTATAAAGACTCAATAGCAGAACAAATGAGGCAGATGATAGGTAAGCAGGCTGGAAGGAAGAAAGGTATAAATCATTGCCATCGAACAATCATTGCCATCAAACAAAATTTTTAAAAATAATGAAAAGAAATGAGAACAGAGTAAGAGACTTCTGGGACAACATTAAAAGTACTAACATTTGTATTATAGGGGTATCAAAAAAGAATAGAAAAGGTGCTTAAGAAAATACTTGAAGATATAATTGCTGAAAACTTCCTTAACATGGGAAAGGAAACAGCTGCCCAAGCCCAAGAGGGCAGAGAATTCCAGGCAAGATAAACCAAAGGAGTAACACAGCAAAACATACAGTAATAAAACTGACAAAAGGCAAAGGGAAAAATACTAAAAGAAATATGGGAAAAGCAACAAATAATGTACAAGGGAACTTCCTTAAGTTTATAAGCTGACTACTTAGCAGAAACTCTGCAGGCCAAAAGGGAATGGCGCAATATACTTAAAGTGATGAAAGGCAAGACCTACAACCAAGAATAGTCTACCCAACAAGGCTCTCATTCAGATTCTAAACTAATTCGAAAGCGTTACAGACAAGCTAAAGCTAAGAGAATGCAGTAGCACCTAACCAGCTTTGCATCAAATGCTAAAGTAACAACTCTAAGCAGAAAAGACACTACTAGAAACAACACAATTCCAAATAAAAGATCTCACTGATAGATCCAAACATAAATTAAAGGTAGGAAATCATCTGCACAAAAATATATCAAAACCAGAAATTGTGAGGAGAGCACAAAACAGAATATAAGAAATACATTTGTAATTAAAAGACCAGCAACTTAAAACAATCTTGCTTATATATAGAATGTCATATCAAATCCTCATACTGACCAAAAATTTTAAATCTACAATATACACACACACACAAAAAAAGGAATCCAAACACAGCAATAAAGTTATTAATTATATCCCATGAACTGTGGAAAATTCTGAAAGAGATGGGAATACCAGAGCACCTAACCTGCCTCTTGAGAAATCTGTATGCAGGTCAGGAAGCAATAGTTAGAACTGCACATGGAACAACAGACTGGTTCCAAATAGGAAAAGGAGTACGTCAAGGCTGTATATTGTCTCCCTGCCTATTTAACTTCTATGCAGAGTACATCGTGAGAAACGCTGGTCTGGAAGAAACACAAGCTGGAATCAAGATTGCCGGGAGAAATATCAATAACCTCAGATATGCTGATGACACCACCCTTATGGCAGAAAGTGAGGAGGAGCTAAAAAGCCTCTTGATGAAAGTGAAGGAGGAGAGCGAAAAAGTTGGCTTAAAGCTCAACATTCAGAAAACGAAGATCATGGCATCCGGTCCCATCACTTCATGGGAAATAGATGGGGAAACAGTGGAAACAGTGTCAGACTTTATTTTTTTGGGCTCCAAAATCACTGCAGATGGTGACTGCAGCCATGAAATTAAAAGACGCTTACTCCTTGGAAGAAAAGTTATGACCAACCTGGATAGTATATTCAAAAGCAGAGACATTACTTTGCCGACTAAGGTCCGCCTAGTCAAGGCTATGGTTTTTCCTGTGGTCATGTATGGATGTGAAAGTTGGACTGTGAAGAAAGCTGAGCGCCGAAGAATCGATGCTTTTGAACTGTGGTGTTGGAGAAGACTCTTGAGAGTCCCTTGGACTGCAAGGAGATCCAACCAGTCCATTCTGAAGGAGATCAACCCTGGGATTTCTTTGGAAGGAATGATGCTAAAGCTGAAACTCCAGTACTTTGGCCACCTCATGCGAAGAGTTGACTCATTGGAAAAGACTCTGATGCTGGGAGGGATTGGGGGCAGGAGGAGAAGGGGACGACCGAGGATGAGATGGCTGGATGGCATCACGGACTCGATGGACGTGAGTCTGAGTGAACTCCGGGAGATGGTGATGGACAGGGAGGCCTGGCGTGCTGCGATTCATGGGGTCGCAAAGAGTCAGACACGACTGAGCGACTGAACTGAACTGAACTGATATCCCATGAAAAGAGATGCTTCCAAACTATGGTATTGCAGAAGACTCTTGAGAGTTTCTTGGACAGAAAAAAGATCAAATTAATCAATCCTAAAGGAACCTCAACCCTGAATATCATTGGAAGGACTAATGCTGAAGCTCCAATCCTTTGGTCACCTGATATGAAGAGCCAACTCATTGGAAAAGACCCTGATGCTGGGTAAGATTAGGGGCAGGAGGAGACAGAGGTGACAGAGGAAGAGATGGCTGGATGGCATCATCAACTCATGAGTTTGAGCAAACTTTAGGACATGGTAAAGGACAGGGAAACCTGGCATGCTGAAGTCCATGGGATTGCAAAGCGCTGGACACAACTGAGCAACTGAACAAGAAGAAGAAGAGATCAAAAGAGGAAGAAGGGAAAAAAAGAACTATAAAAAGAAATCAAAATCAATTTTAAAGACAGCAACATGAGCACGAAAGTAAGTAAAAGTGTTAGTCACTCAGTCCTGTCTCTTTCAACCACATGGACTGTAGCCTGTCCAGCTCCTCAGTCTTCAGGATTCTCCAGGTAAGAACACTGGAGGGGATTCCCATTTACATACTGATAATTACTTTTACCATAAATGGACTAAATGCACCAACAAAAGGACACAGACTGGCTGAATGGATTCAAAAACAAGACCCATGAATCTGCTGTCTACAAAAAACCCACATCAGATCTAGGGACACATACAGACTGAAAGTGAGAAAATGGAAAAAAGGTATTTAATGCAAATAGAAATAGAAAGCAAGCATCAATACTCATACAAGACAAATAAACTGTAAAATAAAGATACTACGAGAGACAAAGAAGGACACCATATGAGAATCAAAGGATCAATCCAAGAGAAGATATAAAAGTTGTAAATATATATGCACCCAACATAGGAGTACTCAAATACAAAAGGCAAATACTAATAGCCATAAAGGGTAAATAAACAGTAACACAGTAATGGTGGGTCACTTTAACATCCCATTTTTATCATCAGACACGTCATCCAAGACAGAAAAATCAGTAAGGAAAATATCTTAAATGACACATTAAACCTGATAGACTTAATCAATATCTATAGAAAATTCCATCCAAAAGCAGTAGAATACACATCCTTTTCAAGTGTATATTGAATATTCTCCAGGATTGACCACATATTGGGCCAAGAAGCAAATATTGATAAAATTTTAAAAACTGAAATCATAGTAAGAACCTTTTCTGACCACATACTAAGAGGACAGCAATAGCCTACAAGAAAAAAAAAAAAAAAACCGAGGAGCAAAAGTCTCAGTCGAATCCAGATGAACGTGTTTAAACTGCAGTTCCTCGAATGTCACACAGTGTATCGACTCACACCACGGTGGCACGGGTGACAGCTCAGTGGGAANGACCACATACTAAGAGAACAGCAATAGCCTACAAGAAAAAAAAAAAAAAACTGTAAAAAACACAAACGTGTAGAAGATAAACAATACCATATTAAACAACGAATGAATCAAAGAAATCAAAGAGAAAGTAAAAATTACCTGAAATAAATGAAAATCAAACTACAGCAATCCAAAATCTAGGGGACACAGCAAAAATCAATTTTCAGAGGGCAGTTTATAGCAGTACTATCTTAGGAAACAAAATAATCACAAATAAACTTCCTAACCTTTACCTGACCAACCAGAGAAAGAAGAACAAA
>SJYX01003199.1:524811-551259 GCA_006410675.1 Oreotragus oreotragus
GAAGCCTAGTAGGTTACAGTCCACGGGGTCGCAAAGAGTCGGACACGACTGAGTGACTTCACCTTCACCTTTTCTACCCCTAGTCACCTCTATCTCCTGTCTCCACTTATTCTTCTCTACTTAACTATGTGAATCTCTCTGGGTGCTCTGAGCTGTGGAGAATACTTAGGGAACTGATTACTGACTAGACTGGTCTCTCCTGTTTTGAGTCCCCCTCTTCTCCTCCTGGCCACCTCTATCTCCCTCCTCCCTTTTCTCTTCTCTGTGTAACTCTGTGAATCTCTCTGGGTGTTCCAGACTGTGGGAAGCACATAGGGAATTGATTACTGACTAGACTGCTCTCGCCCCTTTTGATTCCCCCTCTTCTCCTTCCTGGTCACCTCTATCTCCCTCTTCTCTTCTCCATGTAACTCTGTGAACCTATCTGGGTGTCCCTGACTGTGAATTGTTTCACCATTAACCTAGATGTTTATCATCTGTACTGTATGGATGGAGAAGTCTTGAGGCTACTGTAAGAATAAGACTGAAAGCCAGAGGCAGGAGGCCTGACTCCAAAACTTGAGAAAATCAGACAACTCCTGATTCCAGGGAACATTAATAGACAAGAGCTCATCCAAAAGCCTCCATACCTACAATAAAACCAAGCCAACAAAAGTCAACAAGTTCCAGAACAAGACATCATGCTAATTCTCCAGTAAAGCAGGAACACAGCCCCGAACATTAAAAGACAGGCTGCCCAAAGCCATGCCAAACCCAAAGACATCCCATAATTCACTACTGGACAATTCATTTCACTCCAGAGAGAAAAGATCCAGCTCCACTCACCAGAACACAGACACAGGCTCCCCTAACCAGGAAACCTTGACAAGCCACTAATCCAACCCCACCCACAGGAAGCAGGCTCCACAATAAAAAGAGGAACTATGAATTTCCAGCCAACAGAAAGGGTACCTCAAACACAGCAATCTAAAGAAGATGAAAAGGCAGAGAAATATTCAGCAGGTAAAGGAACATGATAAATGTCCAGCAAATCAAACAAAAGAGGAGGAGAAAGGGAATCTACCTGGAAAAGAATTCACAATAATGACAGTACAAATGATCCAAAATCTTGAAAACAAAATGGAGTCACAGATAAATAGACTAGAGACAAGATTTCAGAAGATGCAAGAAATGTTTAACAAGGACCTAGAAGAAATAAAGAAGTCAATCAATAATGAATAACGCAACAAATGAGATCAAAAGCACTCTGGAGGGAATCAACAGTAGAATAACCAAAGCAGAAGATAGGATAAGTGAGGTGGAAGATAGAATGGTGGAAAGAAATGAAGCAAAGAAGAAAAAAGAATGTAAAACAAACAAAAAAAAAAAATGAGGACAAGCTTAGAAATCTTTGGACAATGTTAAATGCCCCAACATTTGAATCATTAGAATACCAGAAGAAGAAGACAAAAAGAAAGGGCATGAGAAAATACTTTAGGAGGTAATAGTTGAAAACTTCCCTAAAGTGGGGAAGGAAATAGCCACCCAAGCCCAAGAAACACAGAGAGTCCCAAACAGGATAAATCCAAGATGAAACACCTCAAGAGACATATTAATCAAACTAACGAAGATCAAACACAAATATTAAAAGCAGCAAGGGAAAAGCAACAAATAATACACAAGAGGATCCCCACGGAAGGATAACTGCTGATCATTCAATAGAAACTCTCCTGGCCAGAAGGGAATGGCAGGACATACTTCAAGCGATGAGAGAGAAAAACCTACAGCCCAGATTACTATGCCCAGCAAGGATCTCATTCAGATATGAAGCAGAAATCAAAAGCTTTACAGACAAGCAAAGGCTGAGAAAATTTGGCACCACCAAACTAGCTCTTCAACAAATGACAAAGGATCTTCTCTAGACAGAAAACACAGAAAAGGCTCATAAACTCTAATCCAAAACAACAAAGTATATGTCACCAGGATCATACTTATTACCAATAATTACATTAAACATAAATGAGTTGAATGCCCCAATTGGCACCACCAAACTAGCTCTTCAACAAATGACAAAGGATCTTCTCTAGACAGAAAACACAGAAAAGGCTCATAAACTCTAATCCAAAACAACAAAGTATATGTCACCAGGATCATACTTATTACCAATAATTACATTAAACATAAATGAGTTGAATGCCCCAACCAAAAGACAAAGACTGGCTGAATGGACAAAAAAACAAGACCCTTATATATGTTGTGTACAAGAGACCCACCTCAAACCAAGGGACACATACAGATGGAAAGTGAAGGACTAGAAAAAGATATTTCATGCAAATGGAGACCAAAAGAAAGCAGGAGTGGCAATAGTCATATCAGATAAAATAGACTTTGACATAAAGACCAAGAAAAGAGACAAAGAATGACACTACATAATGATCAAAGGATCAATCCAAGAAGATATAAAAATTATAAATATATATGCACCCAACATAGGAGTACCTCAATACATAAGGCACATGCCAGTAAGTATGAAAGGGGAAATTAACAGTAAGACAATAATAGTGGGAGACTTTAGTACCCCACTCATACTTATGGATAGATCAACCAAACAGAAAATTAACAAGGAATCACAAACTTTAAATGATACAATGGACCAGTTAGACCTAATTGATATCTATAAGACATTTGAGCAATATGTGAACCATGAACTTTAAGATGTTCAAGCTGGTTTTAGAAAAGGCAGAGGAACAAGAGATCAAATTGCCAACATCCACTGGATCACTGAAAAGCCAAGAGAGTCCCAGAAAAACATCTATTTCTGCTTTATTGACTATGCCAAAGCTTTTGACTGTGTGGATCACAATAAAATGTGGAAAATCCTGAAAGAGATGGGAATACGAGACCACCTGGCCTGCCTCTTGAGAAACCTGTATGCAGGTCAGGAAGCAACAGTTAGAACTGGACATGGAACAACAGACTGGTTCTACACAGGAAAAGGATTACATAAAGTCTGTATATTGTCACCCTGCTTATTTAACTTATATGCAGAGTACATAATTAGAAACGCTGGGCTGGAAGAAGCACAGGCTGGAATCAAGATTGCCGGGAGAAATATCAATAATCTCACCACCCTTATGGCAGAAAGTGAACTAAAGAGTCTCTTGATGAAAGTGAAAGTGGAAAGTGAAAAGTTGACTTAAAGCTCAACGTTCAGAAAATGAAGATCATGGCATCTGGTCCCATCACTTCATGGGAAATAGATGGGAAAACAGTGGAAACAGTGTCAGACTTGATTTTGGGGGGCTTCAAAATCACTGCAGATGGTGACTGCAGCCATGAAATTAAAAGATGCTTTCTCCTTGGAAGAAAAGTTATGACCAACCTAGATAGTATATTCAAAAGCAGAGATATTACTTTGCCATCAAAGGTCCGTCTAGTCAAGGCTACGCTTTTTCCAGTAGTCATGTATGGATGTGAGAGTTGGACCATAAAGAAAGCTGAGCACCAAAGAATTGATGCTTTTGAACTGTGGTGTTGGAGAAGATCTTGAGAGTCCCTTGGACTGGTTGCAAGGAGATCCAACCAGTCCATTCTAAAGGAGATCAGTCCTGGGTGTTCATTGGAAGGACTGATGTTGAAGCTGAAATGCCAATACTTTGGCCACCTGATGCAAAGATCTGAGTCATCTGAAAAGACTTTGATGCTGGGAAAGACTGAGGGCAGGCAAAGAAGGGAATGACAAAGGATGACATAGTTGGATGACATCACTCACTCAATGGACATGAGTTTGGGTAAACTCTGGGAGCTGGTGATGGACAAGGAGGCCTGGTGTGCTGTAGTTCATGGGGTCACAAAGCGTCAGACACGACTGAACTACTAAACTGAACTGAACGGAGGACATTTCACCACAAAACAATTAACTTTTTTCTCAAGTGCACAGAGCACATTCTCCAGGATAGATCACATCCTGAGCCATAAATCTAGCAGATTTTACAGTTTGGTAAGTTAAAAAAAAAATGAAAGCATTTCAAGCATCTTTTCTGATCACAATGCAGTAAGATTAGATGTCAACTACAGAAAGAAAAAAAAACAACAACCACTGTTAAAAATACAAACATATGGAGGCTAAACAACATGCTTCTGAAAAACAAATGAAGGAAGAAATAAAAAAGGAAATCAAAACATGCATAGAAACAAATGAAAATGAAAACACAATAACTCAAAACTGATGGGATTCAGTAAAAGCAGTACTAAGTGGAAGGTTCATAGCAATACAAGCTTACCTCAAGAAACAAGAGAAAAATCAAATAAATAACCTAACTTTCCACCTAAAGCAAATAGAAAAAGAAGAAATGAAGAACCCAAGGGTTATAAGAAGGAAAGAAATCATAAAAATTAGGAAAGAAATAATTGAAAAAGAAGTAAATGAGACTATGGCAAAAATCAACAAAATTAAAGCTGGATCTTTGAGAAGATAAATAAAATAGACAAACTAATTAGCCAGACTTATCAACAAAAAAAGGGAGAAGAATCAAATCAACAAAATTAGAAATGAAAATGGAGAAATCACAACATAAAACACAGAAATACAAAGGATCATAAGAGACTACTATCAGCAACTATATGTCAATAAAATGGACAACTTGGAAGAAATAGACAAATTCTTAGAAAAAATATAACCTCCCAAAACTGAATCAGGAAGAAATAGGAAATCCTAACTGACCCATCACAAACATGAAAATCAAAACTGTAATAAAAAATCTTCCAACAAACAAAAGCCCAGAACCAGACGGCTTCACAGCTGAATTCTACCAAAAATTTAGAGAAGAGCTAACACCTATATAACCTCCCAAAACTGAATCAGGAAGAAATAGGAAATCCTAACTGACCCATCACAAACATGAAAATCAAAACTGTAATAAAAAATCTTCCAACAAACAAAAGCCCAGAACCAGACGGCTTCACAGCTGAATTCTACCAAAAATTTAGAGAAGAGCTAACACCTACCCTACTCAAGCTCTTCCAGAAAATTGAAGAGGAAGGTAAAGTCCCAAACTCATTCTATGAGGACACCATCACTCTAATACCAAAACCAGACAAAGATGCCACAAAGAAAGAAAACTACAGGTCAATATCACTGATGAATACAGATGCAAAAATACTCACCAAAATTCTAGCAAACAGAATCCAACAGTGTATTAAAAAGATTATACATCATAACCAAGTGGGCTTTATCCCAGAGATGCAATATTTACAAATCAATCAATGTGATATACCACATTAACAAATTTAAAGATAAAAACTATATGATTAGCTCAACAGATGCAGAGAAAGCCTTTGACAAAATTCAACACCCATTTATGATAAAAGCTCTCCAGAAAGTAGGCATAAAAGAACATACCTCAACATAATAAAAGCCATATATGATAAAACCACAGAAAACCATTATCCTCAATGGCAAAAAACTGAAAATATCTCCCCTAAAGTCAGGAACAAAACAAGGGTGCCCACCCTCACCACTTCTATTCAACATAGGTTGGAAGTTTTAGCCAGAGCAATTAGAAAAGAAAAAGAAATAAAAGGAATCCAGATTGGAAAAGAAGAGGTAAAACTCTCACTGTCTGCAGATGACTTTATCCTTTACATTGAAAACCCTAAAGACACCACCAAAAAATTACTATAACTAATCAATGAATATAGTCAAGTTGCAGGATATGAAATTAATATGCAGAAATCCCTTGCATTCCTATGCATTAACAATGAGAAAACAGAAAGAGAAATTAAGGAAACAATCCCATTCACCATTGCAATGAAAAGAATAAAATAAAGAAACGAGAGACCTATACATAGAAAACTATAAAACACTGATAAAAGAAATCAAAGATGACACAAATAGATGGAGAAATATAACATGTTCATGGATCAGAAGAATCAATATAGTGAAAATGAGTATACTACCCAAAGCAACCTATAGATTCAATGCAATCTGTATCAAGCTACCAACAGTATTTTTCACAGAACTAGAACAAATAATTTCACAATTTGTATGGAAATACAAAAAACCTTGAATAGTCAAAGCAATCTTGAGAAAGAAGAATGGAACTGGAGGCATCAAACTGCCTGACTTCAGATGATACTACAAAGCTACAGTTATCAAGATAGTATGGTACTGGCACAAAGACAGAAACATAGATCAATGGAACAAAATAGAAAGCCCAGAGATAAATCCATGTGCCTATGGACACCTTATCTTCAATAAAGGAGGCAAGAATATAAAATGGAGAAAAGACAATCTCTTTTACAAGTGGTGCTAGGATAACTGGTCAACTACTTGTAAAAGAATGAAACTAAAACACTTTCTAACACCATACACAAAAATAAACTCAAAATGGATTAAAGATCTAAATGTAAGACGAGAAACTCTAAGACTCCTATCGGAAAACATAGGCAAAACACACTCTGACCTAAATCACAGCAACAATCTCTATGACCCACCTCCCAGAGTAATGGAAATAAAAGCAAAAATAAATGGGACCTAATTAAATTTAAAAGTTTTTGCACAATGAAGGAAACTAAAGTGAAAAGACAGCCTTCAGGAGAGGAGAAAACAACAGCAAACCAAGCAACTGAAAAAGAATTAATCTCAAAAATATACAAGTAGCTCATGCAGCTCAATTCCAGAAAAATAAGTGACCCAATCAAAAAAACGGGCCAAAGAACTAAACAGACATTTCTCCAAAGATGACATACAGATAGCTAATAAACACATGAAAAGATGTTCAACATCACTCCTTATCAGAGAAATGCAAATCAGAACCACAANAAATCAATCAATGTAATTCACCACATTAACAAATTGAAAAATAAATGCCATATGATTATCTCAATAGATGCAGAGAAGGCCTTTGATAAAATTCAACATCCATTTATGATAAAAACTCTCCAGAAAGCAGGAATAGAAGGAACATACCTCAACATAATAAAAGCTATATATGACAAACCCACAGCAAACATTATCCTCAATGGTGAAAAGCTGAAAGCATTTCCCCTAAAGTCAGGAACAAGACAAGGGTGCCCACCCTCACCACTTCTATTCAACATAGGTTGGAAGTTTTAGCCAGAGCAATTAGAAAAGAAAAAGAAATAAAAGGAATCCAGATTGGAAAAGAAGAGGTAAAACTCTCACTGTCTGCAGATGACTTTATCCTTTACATTGAAAACCCTAAAGACACCACCAAAAAATTACTATAACTAATCAATGAATATAGTCAAGTTGCAGGATATGAAATTAATATGCAGAAATCCCTTGCATTCCTATGCATTAACAATGAGAAAACAGAAAGAGAAATTAAGGAAACAATCCCATTCACCATTGCAATGAAAAGAATAAAATAAAGAAACGAGAGACCTATACATAGAAAACTATAAAACACTGATAAAAGAAATCAAAGATGACACAAATAGATGGAGAAATATAACATGTTTATGGATCAGAAGAATCAATATAGTGAAAACGAGTATACTACCCAAAGCAACCTATAGATTCAATGCAATCTGTATCAAGCTACCAACAGTATTTTTCACAGAACTAGAACAAATAATTTCACAATTTGTATGGAAATACAAAAAACCTTGAATAGTCAAAGCAATCTTGAGAAAGAAGAATGGAACTGGAGGCATCAAACTGCCTGACTTCAGATGATACTACAAAGCTACAGTTATCAAGATAGTATGGTACTGGCACAAAGACAGAAACATAGATCAATGGAACAAAATAGAAAGCCCAGAGATAAATCCATGTGCCTATGGACACCTTATCTTCAATAAAGGAGGCAAGAATATAAAATGGAGAAAAGACAATCTCTTTTACAAGTGGTGCTAGGATAACTGGTCAACTACTTGTAAAAGAATGAAACTAAAACACTTTCTAACACCATACACAAAAATAAACTCAAAATGGATTAAAGATCTAAATGTAAGACGAGAAACTCTAAGACTCCTATCGGAAAACATAGGCAAAACACACTCTGACCTAAATCACAGCAACAATCTCTATGACCCACCTCCCAGAGTAATGGAAATAAAAGCAAAAATAAATGGGACCTAATTAAATTTAAAAGTTTTTGCACAATGAAGGAAACTAAAGTGAAAAGACAGCCTTCAGGAGAGGAGAAAACAACAGCAAACCAAGCAACTGAAAAAGAATTAATCTCAAAAATATACAAGTAGCTCATGCAGCTCAATTCCAGAAAAATAAGTGACCCAATCAAAAAAACGGGCCAAAGAACTAAACAGACATTTCTCCAAAGATGACATACAGATAGCTAATAAACACATGAAAAGATGTTCAACATCACTCCTTATCAGAGAAATGCAAATCAGAACCACAGTAGGGTACCACAATGGGGAACCACAATGGGGAACCACTCCCATCTCGTGCCAGTCAGAATGGCTGCCATCAAAAAGTCTACAAACAATAAATGCTGGAGAGGGTGTGGAGAAAAGGGAACCCTCTTACACTGTTGGTGGGAATGCAAACTAGTATAGCCACTATGGAGAACAGTGTGGAGATTCCTCAAAAAACTGGAAATAGAACTGCCATATGACCCAGCAATCCTACTGCTGGGCATATACACCGAGGAAACCAGAACTGAAAGAAACACATGTACCCCCAATGTTCATCACAGCACTGTTTACAATAGCTAGGACATGGAAGCAACCTAGATGTCCATCAGCAGACAAATGGATAATAAAGTTGTGGTACATAAACACAATGTAATATTACTCAGCTATTAAAAAGAAAGCATCTGAATCAGTTCTAATGAGGTGGATGAAACTGGAGCCTATTATACAGAGTGAAGTAAGTCAGAAAGAAAAGCACCAATACAGTATATTAACACATATACATGGAATTTAGAAAGATGGTAATGATGACCCTATATCAAGACAGCAAAAGACACAGATATAAAGAACAGACTTTTGTACTCTGAGGGAGAAGGCGAGGGTGGGATGATTTGAGAGAATAGCATTGAAACATATATTACCATATGTGAAATAGATGACCAGTCCAACAACGATGCATGAAACAGGGCATTCAAAGTCAGTGCACTGGGACAACCCAGAGAGATGGCATGTGGAAGGAGATGGGAAGGGGGTTCAGGATAGGGGATACATGTACACCCATGGCTGATTCACGCCAATGTATGGCATAAACCACCACAATATTGTTAAGCAATTAGCCTCCAATTACAATAAAATAAATTTAAAAAAAGAAAAAGAAATGCAACAAGGCAAAAAGGTTGTCTGAGGATGCATTACAAATAGCTGAAAAAAAGGAGCAGTGAAAGGCAAAGGAGAAAAGGAAAGATATACCCATATGAATGCAGAGTTCCAAAGAATAGCAAGGAGAGATAAGAAGGCATTCTTAAATAAACAATTCAAAGAAAAGGAGGGAAAAAANTTAAAAAAAGAAAAAGAAATGCAACAAGGCAAAAAGGTTGTCTGAGGATGCATTACAAATAGCTGAAAAAAAGGAGCAGTGAAAGGCAAAGGAGAAAAGGAAAGATATACCCATATGAATGCAGAGTTCCAAAGAATAGCAAGGAGAGATAAGAAGGCATTCTTAAATAAACAATTCAAAGAAAAGGAGGGAAAAAAATAAAATAGGAAAGCTTAGAGATCTCAAGAAAATCAGAGTCTGAGGGACGCTTTCATGCAAAGATGGGCACAATAAAGGACAGAAACAGTATGGACCTAACAGAAGCAAGAGATTAAGAAGAGGTTGCATGAATACACAGAAGAATTAAACAAAAAAGATATTAATGACCTGGATAACCACTATGGTATGGTCACTCACCTAGACATCCTGGAGTGTGAAGTCAAGTGGGACTGAGGAAGCATTACTACGAACACAGCTAGTGGAGGTGATGGAATTCCAGCTGAACTACTTCAAATCCTAAAAGATGATGCTGTGAAAGTGCTGCACTCAATATGACAGCAAATTTAGAAAACTCAGCAGTGACAACAGGACTGAAAAAAGTCAGCTTTCATTCCAGTCCCAAAGAAGGACAAAGCTAGTGAACGTTCAAACTACCACACAGCTGCGTTCATTCCTGTGCTAACTAGATAATGCTCAAAATCCTTCAAGCTAGGCTTCAACAGTATGTGAACAGAGAACTTCCAGCAGCACAAGCTGGATTTAGAAAAGGCAGAGACCAAAAGCCATTAGAGTACAGAAAAAGCAAGAGAAATCCAGAAAAATATTTACCTCTGCTTCATTGACTATCCTAAAGCCTTTGACTATGTAGATCACAACAAAATGTGGAAAATTCTTAAAGAGACGGGAAGATCAGATCACCTTACCTGTCTCCTGAGAAATATGTATGCAGGTCAAGAAACAACAAATAGAACTGGACATGGAACAATGGACTGGTTCAAAATTAGACTAGGAATACATCAAAGCTGTACATCATCACCCTGCTTATTTAACTTAACATGCAGAGTACATCAGGTAAAATACCAGGCTGGATGAAGTACAAGCTGGATCAAGATTGCCAGGAGAAATATCAATAACCTCAGACATGCAGATGATACCATGCTAATGGCAGAAAACAAAGAGGAACTAAAGAGCCTCTTGATGGAGGTGAAAGAATACAGTAAAAAAGCTGGCTTAAAACTCAATATTCAAAAAACAAAGATCATGGCATCTGGTCCCATCACTTTATGGCAAATAGATGGGAAAACAATGGAAACAGTGACAGACTTTATTTTCTTGGATTCCAAAATCACTGTCGACGGTGACTGTAGCCATAAAATTAAAAGACACTTGCTCCTTGGAAGTAAAGCTATGACAAACCTAGATAGCATGTTAAAAAGCAGAGACACACTTTGCCCACAAAGGCCACATAATCAAAGCTTTGGTTTTTCTAGTAGTCACATATGGATGTGAGAGTTGGACCATAAAGAAGGTTGCTGCTGCTAAGTCGCTTCAGTCGTGTCCGACTCTGTGCGACCCCACAGACGTCAGCCCACCAGGCTCCCCTGTCCCTGGGATTCTCCAGGCAAGAACACTGGAGTGGGTTGCCATTTCCTTCTCCAATGCATGAAAGTGAAAAGTGAAAGTGAAGTCGCTTAGTCATGTCTGACTCTTAGCAACCCCGTGGACCGCAGGCCACCGGGCTCCTCTGTCCATGGGATTTTCCAGGCAAGAGTGCTAGATTGGGGTGACATTGCCTTCTCCAATAAAGAAGGTTGAGCACAACAGAACTGATGCTTTCAAACTCAGCTGGAGAAGACTCTTGAGAGTCCCTTGGACAGAAAGGAGATGAAACCAGTCAACCCTAAAGGAAATCAACCCTGAATATTCATTGGAACAACTGATGCTGAAGCTGAAGCTCTAATACTTTGGCCACCTGCGTGAAGAGTCAGCTCACTGGAAAAAACTCTGATGCTTGAAAAGACTGAGGGCAGGAGAAGGGGACAACAGAAGACAAGATGGTTGGATGGCAATACCAATTCAATGGATGTGAATCTGAGCAAACTCTGGGAGATAGTGAAGGACAGGGAAGCCTGGCATGCTGCAGTCCATTGGGTCACAAATAGCTGGACATGCTTGAACAACACACTGAAGGTGACAGGATCCAAAAAGATATTCCATGAAAACTGACATCAAAGGAACACTGGAGTAAGTAATACTCATATAAGACAAAACAGATGCTAAAATAGACTGTTACAAAAAACAAGTAAAGACCAGGTGGCATTAGTGTTAAGGAACCTGCCTGCCAATGCAGGAGACAAAAGAGATGCAGGTTCGAACCCTGGGTCAGGAAGATCCTGGAGGAGGGTATGGCAACCCACTCTGGTATTCTTGCCTAAAGAATCCCTTGGACAGAGGAGTCTGATGGACTACAGTCTAATGGGTCACACAGAGTTGGACACAACTGAAGAGAGTCAGTACACATGCATGCAACAATCAAAGGATCAATCCAAGAAGATATAATGGTATGTATGCCCCCAATATATGAGCATGTCAACATATAAAGCAAATGCTAACATCAATAAAAGGGGAAACTGATATTAACACAGTAACAGTGAGGGACTTGAACACACCAATTTCATCGATGAACAGATAAACCAGATAGAAAATTAAACAATATGTTATCCTGGACAGTCTTAATTGATATTTATAGGATATTCCATCTAAAAGCAGCAGAATGTACTTTCTTCTGAAGTGCACATGGAACATTCTCCAAGATAGATCACATCTTGGGTCACAAACCAAACCTCAGTAAATTTTAAAAATTGAAATCATATCAAGCATATTTTTTATTACAATGCTATAAGATTAGAAATCAATTATGGTGAAAAAACTACAAAAAACACAGATACATAGAAGCTAAAGCATATGTTACTAAAATACCAATGGATCACTAAAAAAAATCAAAGAAGAAAGTTTTAAAATACTAAGAGATAAATGAAAACAACAATCCAAAACCCATATATAGGACACAGCAAAACAAGATCTAAGAGGGAAGCTTATAGGAATACAATCTTAACTCAGGAAGTAAAGAAAAATATCAAATAAAGAACCTAACTTTACACCTAAAACAACTAGAGAAAGAAAAAAAAACAAAACCCAAAATTAGTAGAAAGAAATTTAGAAGATCAGAGCAGAAATAAATCAAATAGAGACAAAAACAATAGCAAAGATCAAAAGAGTAAAAGTTGATTCTTTGAAGAGATAAACAAAATTGTTAAAAAATTTTTAGCCAGACTCACCAAGAAAAAAACGGTGAGGACTCAAATGAGTAAAACTGGAAATGAAAAGGAAGTTAAACATGATGCCATAGAAATATGAAGGACATAAGACTTCCCTGGTGGCTCCGATGGTAAAGCATCTGCCTACAATGCAGGAGACCTGGGTTCGACCCCTGGGTGGGAAGATCCTCTGGAGAAGGAAATGGCACCCCACTCCAGTACTCTTGCCTGGAAAATCCCATGGATGGAGGAGCCTGGTAGGCTAGAGTTCATGAGGTCGCAAAGAGTCAGACATAACTGAGCAACTTCACTTCACTTCAAGACACCATCACATGCAACTATATGCCAACGAAATGCACAAACACTTACAAAGGTACAACCTTACAAATGGATAAAAACCTTACAAAGATTGAATTAGGAAGAAATAGAAAATATAAACAGAACAATCACAAGTACTGAAACTGAACCTGATTAAAAATCTTCCAAACAAAAGTCCTCAAGCAAATAGCTTCACGGGCCAATTCTATCAGTCATTTAGAGAATTAACAATTTCCTTCTGAAATTCTTCCCAAAAATTGCTGAAGAAGCAACATTCCCAAACTCATTCTATGAGGCTACCATCACCCTGATACCAAAAACTAGACAAAGATAGCAAAAAAGAAAAAGGAAAAAGAAAATTATAGGCCAATATCATTCAGCAAAAATAGATGCAAAAATACTCAACAAAATACTAGCCGACTGAATCCAACAACATATTAAAAGGATCTTATACCATGATCAAATGGGATTTATAACATTATGAGGCTACCATCACCCTGATACCAAAAACTAGACAAAGATAGCAAAAAAGAAAAAGGAAAAAGAAAATTATAGGCCAATATCATTCAGCAAAAATAGATGCAAAAATACTCAACAAAATACTAGCCGACTGAATCCAACAACATATTAAAAGGATCTTATACCATGATCAAATGGGATTTATAACAGGGATGCATGATACATCACATTGATATATGCAAAACCAATGTGATATATCATACTACAAATTGAAGAATGAAAATCATATATTCTTCTCAACAAGTGCAGAAAAAGCTACTGACAAAATTCAACACCCATTTATGATAAAAATTTCTGAGAATGTTGGCAAAGAGGAAACCTACCTCAACATTATAAATGCTGTATGTGACAAACCCACAGGAAACATCATTCTTAGTGGTGAAAAACTGAAAGCATTTCCGCCAAAATCAGGAACAAGAAGGATGTCTACTCTTGCCACTTTCATTCAACACAGTTTGGAAGTCCCAGCCATGGCCATCAGAAAAGAAAAAGAAATAAAAGGAATCCAAATTGGAAAAGAAATAAAATCATCACTGTTTGCAGATTACATGATATTACACACAGATCATCCTAAAAATGCTACCAGGAAACTACTAGGGATCACCAATGAATTTACACCTAGAGGAAAACTTAGACAGAACACTCATAAATTGCAGCAATATCTTTTTCTATTCCTCTCCCAGAATAATGGAAATAAAAACAAAAAGAAAAAAATGGGACCTGCTTAAACTCAAAAGCTTTTGCACAGCAAAGGAAACAAACAAAACGAAAAGACAACCCATAGAATGGGAGAAAATATTTGCAAATAATGTGACCGAAAGGGATTAGTCTCAAAAATTTACAAATAACTCATGATGTTTAAAGCATCAACACAAACAACCAAATCAACAAATGGGCAGAAGACCTAAATAGACATTCTCCAAAGAAGACATACAGATTGCCAAGAGGTACGTGAAATAACTAATTATTAGAAAAATGGAAATCAAAACTATAACAGCATATCACATCACACCAGCTAGAACGGCACCATCAAAAAATCCACAAGCAATAAATACTGGAGAGGATATAGGGTAAGGAACCCCCCCCTACACTGATGGTGGGAATTTAAATCAGTACAGCCAGAATGGAGAACAGTATATAAGTTCCTTAAGAAAAAAAAAAAAAATAGAGCTACCATATGACCCTGAAATCCCACTCCTGGGCATATATCCAGAGAAAAACATTATCCCAAAGAGTACATGCATCCCAATGTTCATTGCAGTCCTGTTTACAACAGCCAAAACACGGAAGCAACCTAAATGTCCACTGACAGAGGAATGGATAAAGATGTTGTATATAATACACAATGAAATATTGAAGTGAAGTCACTCAGTCGTGTCTGACTCTTTGCCATCCCATGGACTGTAGCTTACCAGTGCATGGAAATTTCCAAGCAAGAATACTCAAGTGGGTTGCCATTTCCTTCTCCATGGGATATTCCCGACCCAGGGATCGAACTCCGGTCTCCCGTATTATGGGCAGACGCTTTACTGTCTGAGCCACCAGGGAAATGGAATATTACTCAGCCATTTTCTATTTTAAAAAGAATGAAAAAATGTCATTTGCAGCAATGCAGATGGACCTATAAAGTGTCATACTAAGTGAAGTAAGTCATACAGAAAAGGAGAAATATTGTATGACACCCCTTATATGTGGAATCTTAAAAGAAATGATACAAATGAACTTACTTACAAAAGAGACTCACAGACTTAGAAAATAAAGTTATGGTTGCCAGGGGAAAGGATAGTTAGGGGCTTTGGGAAGGTCATGTATGTCATGTACACACTGCTATATTTAAACTGGATAACCAGCAAGGATCAATTGTGTAGCACATGGATCTCTGCTCAATGTTATATGCCAGCCTGGATGGGAGAGGGGTTTAGGGAGAATAGATACATGGATGGAGGAGCCTGTAGGCTGCAGTCCATGGGGTAGCCAAGAGTCAGACACGACTGAGCGACTTCACTTTCACTTTTCACTTTCATGCATTGGAGAAGGAAATGGCAATCCACTTCAGTGTTCTTGCCTGGAGAATCCCAGGGACGGGGGAGCCTGGTGGGCTCCCGTCTCCGGGGTCGCACAGAGCTGGACACGACTGAAGTGACTTAGCAGCAGCAGCAGATACATGAATATGCAAGGCTGAGTCCCTTCACTGTTCACCTGAAACTACCACGACATTGTTAACTGGCTATACCCTGATACAAAATAAAAATGTTTAATGTTTGGGGAAGTGTGTGTGTGTGTGATGCTTGCTCCTTGGAAGTAAAGCTATGACAAATCTAGACAGTATATTAAAAAGCAGAGACATCACTTTGCTGACAAAGGTCCATATAGTGAAAGCTATGGTTTTTAAGTAGTCACATACAGATGTGAGAGTTGGACCATAAAACAAGCTGAGACCGAAGAACTGATACCTTTGAATTGTAATGGAAAAGACTCCTGAAAGTCCTTTGGACTGCAAGGAGATCAAACCAGTCAATCCTAAAGGAAATCAACCATGGATATTCATTGAAAGGACTGAATCCTGAAGCTCCAATATTTTGGGTCACCTGATGTGAAGAGCCAACTCATTGTATAGGACCCTGATGCTGGGAAAGATTGAAAAGGAGAAGGGGGCGGCAGAGGATACAACGGTTAGATAGCATCACGGACTCAATGGACATGAATTTGAGCCAACTTTGGGAGGCAGTGAAGCACAGGGAAGTGCTGGGAGCCAGGGTGAGGAACTCCGCCCATGGCAAAGGTCATGAGGAAGGAGGCTTGGCATACACAAAGGCGTGATCAAGCCTCAGGAAACCCCCTGTTCCCAAGCATCTACCCCCAAAACCAGAGTTTACCTACTTTACTATTTCATGCTCTCACCTACACCTCTGACATATGGGGGGCTGTTCCCTACCAGTTCTCTCGGAGAAAGAGTAAACATGCAGCTCAATAGAAATTCCTGGGCGTGACAAGAGTGTTTCAACTTACAAACTCCTCTGTAGGTCCTCTAGCCTCCCTGATCAGGTTCGTCCAGCCACATGTGATTGTTTACAGCCTCCCAACCGTGAGAGGCATGAGATGCTTTAAAACTTTCTAAATACAGACTCTTTTGAGAAGTTAGATTATTATTATAGTATAGTGGG
The DNA here is from genome assembly GCA_006410675.1 of Oreotragus oreotragus. Lineage (NCBI taxonomy): Eukaryota > Metazoa > Chordata > Mammalia > Artiodactyla > Bovidae > Oreotragus > Oreotragus oreotragus. The sequence goes on from SJYX01003199.1 coordinate 541,548, forward strand.
TTGATTAGGAATTATATTGGTGAAGGGTTTTTCATTTGTTGTGCCAATAATTGCTGCTAATTCCCTGCCCTGGGTGTGACAAGGGTGTCTCAGGTCAAACCTCTCTGCTGACAGACTAGCTTGTGTGACAACCTCTCAACCATAAACAGCACAGAGAGTTTGGAGTATTTTCAAGGTCTTAATTAGCATAGGGCTTTTCTCATTGTTGAGTCAATGATTGCCGCCAAGCCTCCATATCCTTAGGCACCTGGGAATATATTGATCAATGTATTTGGAATATAGAAAAGGAAATATAGTAGTTTTTGATGTTAGCAATACTAGACTTTTTGAGTTAATGAATTTTCTCTTTTGTTATAGATCACTGTACTTTGTTATAAACCACTGTGTCCTTGCTATGTAAAAATGTAACTTTATCACTATCTTAAGACTAAATAGATCTTAAGGGGAACACTGGTAAAGGGTTTTCATTTGTTGGGCTGATGTTTGCTGCTAAATCTCCATATTCCCTGCCCTTATAATGAATATAACTGGCATATAGGTGAAATAAGTTTTAACTTTTAAGATTAATCATGTTAACCTTGGGTTAAATAAATTCCTTTCTTGATTGTAACTCACTACACCCTCACCTATAGGAATGCTACTTTATTTGGAGGGTGGTGCCTGGTTTAAGAAAAAACACCCTTGGAAAAAATAAGTTTTTTGGTTATCAGAAAGGATCATAAAATGTCAGCAGGCCTCATGGCCAGAAGATGATGTAAAATCCCTAAGACCTTTTTTTATGTAAAGCACCTGATTTTGATAAAGGTCAGGCCTGCTGACCCCCACGTGACTCTGTATTCATCCCTATGTGTAACAAAAGGTATATAAACAAACCTAAAAATAAAGAAATTGGATCAGTTTCTGGAAAAACTGATTCCCCCGTGTCGTTTCTTTCTTGCTTCCCGTTTTTCTGGCTGAATTCCCATCTGGAATGTGGGTACTCACCAAGCCTGCTAAATTTGCCTTGGCTTCTAGATCGGACCAGGGAGGCTTCAGTGCCTCCTCTCCTTTGGGAGAACAGAATGACACCTGTGGCCTACATAGGTGGTGATTGGTATTCCACGTAAACCAAGTTATTCAGCTTCTTTTTCTCCACTAATTTTCCTACTACACTATCCGTTTCTAATCTCTCTATATATCTGTAATTAAATAAGTATTTTCCTAGGATGCCGACTCCGTCTCCCCTTTGAATTACCCTGGATCCACCGCGGTAGGACTCTGGCAGGGGAGCCCTGCATGCTGCAGTCTATAGGGCTGCACAGAGTCAGACACGACTTAGCAACTGAACAACAACAAACTGAATCACTTTGCTATGCACCTGAAATTAACACAATACTGGAAAAGAACTATATTCCAATATTAAATGAAAATCTGAAAAGAAAGAAAATCTCAGCATCTAAATAACTGAGAAACTTAAATGTTTCCTCTTCCTTACAATCATTTTGGATTGAGCCATTCTTAAGGGTAGTAGAATTATTTGCCATGATTTATTTGATTTTGGGAGGGCTTTAATACCAAAAGAAAAAAAAAAAAAGTAACAGCCTGGGGTCATGCATAATACTTTCACATTTAGCAACAATATACGGCAGGCACTGCAAATATTTCTTGAATGAATAGATGAACCCCTTTTGCCCCAAATTTCAGAAGAACCCTATCAAAATAAGATTAGAACTAACTGATATCAAGGCCCTTTTTTAAGTAGATTAGATTGGATCCTTAGAGAGACAGATAAAAGTAAGTGGAGCACCTGGAGGTGATTCACAGGCCAACAAACCCAGAGGAGAAAGTTTCAAAAACCACCTCTCCAATGCAGCACCTTGGATAGAAGGTCCTAAGATCAGAAAATTATGTGTGTGGACCTTATCTATTGAAACTATCAGGGGGCAACTCTGGTATTTTTATTATATAAATGGGAATTGTGTCAGTTATGAATTATTATTCTCATACAACACTAACAATGATCAGAAAGGAAGATTTAATAATCCTCAGGGGGGAAAAAAATGGTTGGTAGCAAATAATTCTACTACCCTCTGTATTTTAACCATTACAAAAGATCAAAGAAATATAGGGAGAAGGCACCCACTCTATATGATGCACATTAATACTTATAACTAAAAGTGGATGTTATTTTCTGTTGTAACAGTTGGGTAAATGAAGCTCTGGTNTTAGGAATTATATTGGTGAAGGGTTTTTCATTTGTTGTGCCAATAATTGCTGCTAATTCCCTGCCCTGGGTGTGACAAGGGTGTCTCAGGTCAAACCTCTCTGCTGACAGACTAGCTTGTGTGACAACCTCTCAACCATAAACAGCACAGAGAGTTTGGAGTATTTTCAAGGTCTTAATTAGCATAGGGCTTTTCTCATTGTTGAGTCAATGATTGCCGCCAAGCCTCCATATCCTTAGGCACCTGGGAATATATTGATCAATGTATTTGGAATATAGAAAAGGAAATATAGTAGTTTTTGATGTTAGCAATACTAGACTTTTTGAGTTAATGAATTTTCTCTTTTGTTATAGATCACTGTACTTTGTTATAAACCACTGTGTCCTTGCTATGTAAAAATGTAACTTTATCACTATCTTAAGACTAAATAGATCTTAAGGGGAACACTGGTAAAGGGTTTTCATTTGTTGGGCTGATGTTTGCTGCTAAATCTCCATATTCCCTGCCCTTATAATGAATATAACTGGCATATAGGTGAAATAAGTTTTAACTTTTAAGATTAATCATGTTAACCTTGGGTTAAATAAATTCCTTTCTTGATTGTAACTCACTACACCCTCACCTATAGGAATGCTACTTTATTTGGAGGGTGGTGCCTGGTTTAAGAAAAAACACCCTTGGAAAAAATAAGTTTTTTGGTTATCAGAAAGGATCATAAAATGTCAGCAGGCCTCATGGCCAGAAGATGATGTAAAATCCCTAAGACCTTTTTTTATGTAAAGCACCTGATTTTGATAAAGGTCAGGCCTGCTGACCCCCACGTGACTCTGTATTCATCCCTATGTGTAACAAAAGGTATATAAACAAACCTAAAAATAAAGAAATTGGATCAGTTTCTGGAAAAACTGATTCCCCCGTGTCGTTTCTTTCTTGCTTCCCGTTTTTCTGGCTGAATTCCCATCTGGAATGTGGGTACTCACCAAGCCTGCTAAATTTGCCTTGGCTTCTAGATCGGACCAGGGAGGCTTCAGTGCCTCCTCTCCTTTGGGAGAACAGAATGACACCTGTGGCCTACATAGGTGGTGATTGGTATTCCACGTAAACCAAGTTATTCAGCTTCTTTTTCTCCACTAATTTTCCTACTACACTATCCGTTTCTAATCTCTCTATATATCTGTAATTAAATAAGTATTTTCCTAGGATGCCGACTCCGTCTCCCCTTTGAATTACCCTGGATCCACCGGGGTAGGACTCTGGCAGGGGAGCCCTGCATGCTGCAGTCTATAGGGCTGCACAGAGTCAGACACGACTTAGCAACTGAACAACAACAAACTGAATCACTTTGCTATGCACCTGAAATTAACACAATACTGGAAAAGAACTATATTCCAATATTAAATGAAAATCTGAAAAGAAAGAAAATCTCAGCATCTAAATAACTGAGAAACTTAAATGTTTCCTCTTCCTTACAATCATTTTGGATTGAGCCATTCTTAAGGGTAGTAGAATTATTTGCCATGATTTATTTGATTTTGGGAGGGCTTTAATACCAAAAGAAAAAAAAAAAAAGTAACAGCCTGGGGTCATGCATAATACTTTCACATTTAGCAACAATATACGGCAGGCACTGCAAATATTTCTTGAATGAATAGATGAACCCCTTTTGCCCCAAATTTCAGAAGAACCCTATCAAAATAAGATTAGAACTAACTGATATCAAGGCCCTTTTTTAAGTAGATTAGATTGGATCCTTAGAGAGACAGATAAAAGTAAGTGGAGCACCTGGAGGTGATTCACAGGCCAACAAACCCAGAGGAGAAAGTTTCAAAAACCACCTCTCCAATGCAGCACCTTGGATAGAAGGTCCTAAGATCAGAAAATTATGTGTGTGGACCTTATCTATTGAAACTATCAGGGGGCAACTCTGGTATTTTTATTATATAAATGGGAATTGTGTCAGTTATGAATTATTATTCTCATACAACACTAACAATGATCAGAAAGGAAGATTTAATAATCCTCAGGGGGAAAAAAAATGGTTGGTAGCAAATAATTCTACTACCCTCTGTATTTTAACCATTACAAAAGATCAAAGAAATATAGGGAGAAGGCACCCACTCTATATGATGCACATTAATACTTATAACTAAAAGTGGATGTTATTTTCTGTTGTAACAGTTGGGTAAATGAAGCTCTGGTTAACTACTTTGTTTTCTGTCAAGAAACTAAACTAGAAAGTAAACTAGAAGCCCATTTCTTTTTTATTCTACTCTGAAAACTTATGGCAGAGAAAAAAATTGTATAGTAAGCACCAATATTCTTGTAGAAGTCAGAGCACAAAGAAATTATATTAGTAGTGTGCCTAGCTCACAAGAGCTCACCTAACTTATGCCTTAGAAATTTGTCAGTGAATGAGTAACACATTTAACATACTGATCTTTAAAATATTTTGATTGATTTGTATCACTGACCTAGTACCACTAGAATATCCTTTCAGCCTTTATTACCCTTTTGCCTAAATTAGCTGAACGGTTGCTTCTACTCACTATTTTCATGTCAACTGAAGAGATTTGGTGAACAGGATCTGCAAGTCTAGCCACAGAGGAGTGACTTATTAAAGATCAAATTAGAAAAGTGTTTTCTCATGCTCTGCCCTTTAAATAACTGGGGGTTTGAATCTTCAGACTCAGAAACCAAGTTTGCAAGTTCCAAAGTTACACAAGATCATGAAACACAGTCTTTAAAAAACAAAAAAGAGAATAGAATGCATTTTAATCTTCAGAACATTCTCATGGGTTTCTTACTGTTTCCCCCAACAAGCTGAGACTATGATTTCAAATGCCCTTGAGGAAATTTATTACATAGCCAGGGAGGTGAGTGTGAACTTTGCTCTATTTTTATTCCTTCCTGGAAATTCTCTTTGGTTTTCACAACAAAGAAGTGGTGGAAAGGATGGCATTATTAATTAATTTCTCTGTGGTTTATTTATGTTTTCATACTCAGAGGCTACTGAATTGAATTTCTGGGGAAAATGTGAAACAAGTCAGAGTCCTCAAGAATTGTATGAGTACCCACCTAGAGATTCCTATACAGTGGGCCTGCACAAAAAACCTATGCAACAAGTATATGGATTTGTTACATGAATTACCCCATGATACCTGGAAGGTAAGGGCCTAGGAGAATGCAACCTGGGAAGTTTCCTGATGTAAACACTTGAGTTTATAAACAGAAATAAAAAAACAAGTTCACTGATAATTTATCTGCTAAATTTTTTTTTCTTTTTTTACTGCAGCTATAGAGTTACATAATTTGTTCTAGGCAAGGAGACAATTCAGAATCCAGACTCAAGATAAAATACCAACTCTAACACTTTCTAAAATTACCACCTTGGGAAGTTAGTCTCTTTAATCCTTCATTTTTTGTTTAATGTGTAAAACAGAGGAAGTAATAATATATACTTCATATAGTTGTCTTGATAGCTGAATGAAATCATCTATATTTATTAATAACAAAAGATCTGGTACAGAAGTACTCAAAAATTATTTTACATTTATGATCTTAAATTTCTTCAGATAGCTACAAAATAAGTTAGTAGCCTCAAAGTTCTGGAGAGTAAGATTTCATGAAACCAACAAAGGACACAAATGCTTCATTAATTAATTTTTAAAAAACAATAAAAATTAGGAAGAACAGAGTATAGAAGGAAGGTTTTCTTGCCTCAGTACACTCAAGGTTGAGTTATTCTACCCGTAAAAAGTATAGGGAGAGTAAAATAATAACCCCCTCCTGTTAATATCGATGGGGATATTTAGGTGACTAGAATAAGTGACTTTCTCAAGATCATAGAATGATTTAGTTGCAGACAGAAATCAAAGCCTCATGAGCATTAAATACCCAACATCAAGTCTGGGTCTTTTTCAGGCTTTTCTGTTTTTACATTGTTCTTTCTACCACTTGACAGTAGCACATTAAAAATACTAAGAAATTTTGAGACTATTTTAGGGAATTCCCTTGTGGTCCAGTGGTTAGGACTCTGCACTTTCACTAGTGAGGGCCTAGGTTCAATTCCTGGTTGAGGAACTAAGATCCCACAAGTTGTACAGTGTGGCAAAAAATATATATAATAATAATATTTTAAACTTTACTACATGCTCAGCAGGTAGTATCTGTCATCACATAGTAATGACAACGCAAAGACATAATGGTAGTTACTGCTCTTCCGAAATCACAAGGATGTGAGCCAGACCAGGGTTGAATGCACAGAGCCCAGGCTTAGCCAGTATACCTGACAGACCTCACCTGAGGGAAACAAGCATATAATATAAAAAGTTTGACTATAAGCTACATTCTAAGATTGTGTCTACCACTTAAAGTGCACTTTACTTCTCCTTATCCTTATAAAGGTGATCGTTCATACTGCATGTGCTCATGAAGATCATCTCTCTCTAGGGATATTTTATTCAAACTGCAGAGGTTCTGGGGTGTTGTCTAGTCACTCTGGTTTTAAATATACCTGAGTTACTCTTACCTGGTTAACTTCTTTATCTTTCATTCTCTCTCATCATGTCACTTCCTCAGGGTGTTCTTGCCTGAGCTTCAGTCGAAAGCAGGGAACTAGATTCTAAGTGCAAGCTAGGCTCTTTTTTTTTCATGAAGGGCACTTTTCTCTTAGTAATTTGTGTTTGCTACTGAGTTTATTTCATTAATGCTCAACTTCCTGCACTAAACTGCAGTTTCAACCAGAGTAGAGACCATGTTTCCTTTACTCAACAGTAACTTCCCAGTCGATTACAGTGCTGGGCACCAAGTGACATCCAACAAACATGTGGTGACTGAACACTTGTTTTGAATTAAGTGGAGAAATGGTTTCTTGGCTTGTCATAAAAACTTTACCCCCTGCTCATTTCTGGATAAAAGATTTATCTGAAAGTAGTATCAACAGTTCTAAATGTTAGTTTTCATGAAACTTCTGATCAAAGACACTTTTAGGCTTTTATCCAAAAATAGATTTTTCATTTGGGGTTAAAAGGAGTCACTGAGTTTGCATTTATGGCAGATAAGCAGATAAATTCAAGTGTCAGGTTGGTGACTGGTTCTAAAGTTTTGGTGAAAACTTTCTGTCATATCTGGAGTTGTCTCAGGAGTTCTGTATGTAAGACCAGCATGGACAGGCTGGTCCTTATCACTCTGAGGTCAACTTCACAGCAAACTTGCTGACTGATACAGGCACGGATATATGAGAGGGAGTAGCAGCTGGCATAGGATCTACTGGCCTGTGCCTTTCCTAAGAAAAACTAGCTCTTGAATGTTTTCATTTTTGTTAATTTTGGTAATTTAAATACAGCTTTAACCCAAACGTTTGCTGATTATAACCCCTCACCCAGGACTTAGAGAGCACACCAGGAACTCCCAAGTATTCTCTAGGCATTACAAAGGGATGCCTCCGTTGGACTTTCAAACCTTTTTGTTAGCTTTAGTACCAGTGTGGCTTCCTCCCATCCTGCTTTGACTCCCCCTTGAGTCTTGTCTAATACAGTTGGAAAAATTCTGCAATTTCCATGGCATACATGGGAATGCCTATACCCAATGCCAAGAAACACTGTCTCTCCCTTTCTATGTACCAGAAGTTTAACTATGGAAACAGTGCTGAGTTCCATGCAGGAGGAAGGTTCTCTCCAACTTCTAGACATGTCACTAATGCTCCATGTCACTGGACTCTAGTTGCAGAAACTGTTTCTAACTATACAGGTTGTTTGTGTTTTCTCAATAGGATGATACAAAGACCCCCAACAAAACCTCCAGAATGAACCTCCTAGATTTAAGATATCAGGCAAAGTAGGCTAAAGGTCACAACTTTCCTTGCCCTGATTTAACTCTGTTTCCAAATTACCTGGTATTGGGCAAAGATACTTTGCAGCTCTACTTTGAGACATACTCAGGGGTCAACGGCCTCAATTGGATCTGACTTGACCAGAGGAATGTGTGTGCGTGCAGATGAAACCTGGAGGTGTCAGAACGTTGGCTTTGCTTCATTACCACACTAAGAACTTTGCCCAATGGGGGGACTTGTCCCCTGTTAGGCAAGATATGCCATATGCTGAGGGATGAGCAATGCACAAGCTATTCCTGAAAATCTGCACCCTTTACCCCAATTTCTGATTCTGCACTTGCCTCTTACCCTTTAAAAGCCCCCTTCTACCCTTCTCACCCTTCAGAGAGAAGCTATCTTTAGAACCTGAGCTCCCTTGCTCCATTCTGTGGGATTGAATGAACACCTGTTTGGCTTGCACCAAACTCAGTTTCCTCATTGGCAGGGTGAACCAGAGCAAGAAAGAACTCCCTGACTGGGCAGGGGTGGGGCTTTGGTTCAGCTAGGCCCCCAAGAGGAGGGCTTCACATCTAATTTGGTAACAGACCTAACTTCTGATCTGGGAATTGAACTTTCACAAACTCTCCACGGAATTGTTCCCACAGATCTGGCCATAATCCTCATCCACATATAGCCAATTCTATGAAAATTACATGCTAAATACACTGACCTACACTGACACCGAGGAGGGAGATTGATGCAGGTCCCTATCAGTTGCTTTGAGTGAGTGAGTGAAGTCACTCAGTCATGTCTGACTCTTTGTGACCCCGTGGACTGTAGCCCACCAGGCTCCTCCGTCCATGGGATTCTCCAGTCGAGAATACTGAAGTGGGTTGCCATTCCTACTCCCCAAATCTTCCTGCTACAAAGAGGGTAGAATTTGAATGGAGAAAACTAGGACTCAGCTAAGGGTGATTTAGCTAGTCTTAAAGTTTTCCTGGGCTTCCCTTGTGGCTCAGCTGGTAAACAATCTGCCTGCAGTGTGGGAGACCAGGGTTCGATCCCTGGGTTGGGAAGATCCCCCGGAGAAGGGAAAGGCTACCCACTCCAGTATTCTGGCCTGGAGAATTCCACGGACTAAGTAGTCCATGGGGTCACATCAGGAGTTAGACACGATTACCTAGGCAGTAGTACAGATAAGAGTTTTCAGGGGCAATCTGGAAATTGATATTAGCTTTGTCACCCTCTCTTCTCTGTCTCTGATCCCAACTTTTCTCCGTGGAAATGAAAGCCATTCAATACCTACACATTGGCCCCCTGTTTCTTTCTGGCCACCCTAATATTGAGTTGGCCAGAAAGTTCATTCAGGTGTTTTGTATAATTTCATGGAAAAATCCAAACAAACTTTTGGCCAACCCAACAGTTTCATGTCATTTCTTACTCTTCCAAAGAAAGAGGCTGGGGAAAGAATTACACAAATTTCAAAGGAACAGAGGAAAAAATGCACAATCCCAGTTTTTCTAAACATTCAGTGTAGAAAATAGCCAAGAAAAGAAAAGAAGTGAAAAGCAAAGGAGAAAAGGAAAGATAGAGCCATCTGTATGCAGAGTTCCAAAGAAGAGCAAGGAGCGATAAGATGAACATTGTTCTTAAGTGAACAATGCAAAGAAATAGAAGAAAACAACAGAATGGGAAAGAC
>SJYX01003199.1:551563-620918 GCA_006410675.1 Oreotragus oreotragus
GACCCCGTGGACTGTAGCCCACCAGGCTCCTCCGTCCATGGGATTCTCCAGTCGAGAATACTGAAGTGGGTTGCCATTCCTACTCCCCAAATCTTCCTGCTACAAAGAGGGTAGAATTTGAATGGAGAAAACTAGGACTCAGCTAAGGGTGATTTAGCTAGTCTTAAAGTTTTCCTGGGCTTCCCTTGTGGCTCAGCTGGTAAACAATCTGCCTGCAGTGTGGGAGACCAGGGTTCGATCCCTGGGTTGGGAAGATCCCCCGGAGAAGGGAAAGGCTACCCACTCCAGTAATCTGGCCTGGAGAATTCCACGGACTAAGTAGTCCATGGGGTCACATCAGGAGTTAGACACGATTACCTAGGCAGTAGTACAGATAAGAGTTTTCAGGGGCAATCTGGAAATTGATATTAGCTTTGTCACCCTCTCTTCTCTGTCTCTGATCCCAACTTTTCTCTGTGGAAATGAAAGCCATTCAATACCTACACATTGGCCCCCTGTTTCTTTCTGGCCACCCTAATATTGAGTTGGCCAGAAAGTTCATTCAGGTGTTTTGTATAATTTCATGGAAAAATCCAAACAAACTTTTGGCCAACCCAACAGTTTCATGTCATTTCTTACTCTTCCAAAGAAAGAGGCTGGGGAAAGAATTACACAAATTTCAAAGGAACAGAGGAAAAAATGCACAATCCCAGTTTTTCTAAACATTCAGTGTAGAAAATAGCCAAGAAAAGAAAAGAAGTGAAAAGCAAAGGAGAAAAGGAAAGATAGAGCCATCTGTATGCAGAGTTCCAAAGAAGAGCAAGGAGCGATAAGATGAACATTGTTCTTAAGTGAACAATGCAAAGAAATAGAAGAAAACAACAGAATGGGAAAGACTACAGATCTCTTCAAGAAATTTAGAGATATAAGGGAAAGTTTCACTCAAAGATGGGCACAATAAAGGACAGAAATGGTATGCACCTAACAGAAGGAGAACATATTAAGAAGTGGCAAGAATACACAGAACTATACAAAAAATATTTTCATGACCTAGATAACCATGATGGTGTGATCACTCACCTAGAGCCAGACATTCTGGAGTGTGAAATCAAGTGGGCCTTAGGAAGCATCACTACAAACAAAGCTAGTGGAGGTGATAGAATTCCAGTTGAGCTATTTCAAATCCTAAAAGATGGTGTTGTGAAAGTGCTACACTCAATATGCCAGCAAATTTGGAAAACTCAGCAGTGGCCACAGGACTGGAAAAGGTCAGTTTTCATTCCAATCTCAAAGAAGGGCAATGCCCAAGAATGCTCAAACTACCACACAATTGCACTCATCTCACACGCTAGTAAAGTAATGCTCAAAATCCTTCAAGCTAGGCTTCAACAATACATGAACGAAGAAATTCCAAATGTGCAAGCTGGAATTAGAAAAGGCAGAGGAACCAGAGATCAATTGCCAGCATCCAACAGATCATAGAAAAAGGAAGGGAATTCCAGAAAAACATCTATTCTGCTTCACTGACTATCCTAAAGCCTTTGGCTGTAAAGATCACAACAAACTGGAGAATTCTTAAAGAGATGGGAACGCTGAACCACCTTACCTGCCCCCTGAGAACTGTATGCTGGTCAAGAAGCAGCTGCTGCTGCTGCTAAGTCGCTTCAGTCATGTCCAACTCTGTGTGATCCCATAGATGGAAGCCCACCAGGCTCCCCTGTCCCTGGGATTTTCCAGGCAAGAACACTGGAGTGGGTTGCCATTTCCTTCTCCAATGCATGAAAGTGAAAAGTGAAAGTGAAGTCGCTCAGTCGTGTCTGACTCTTAGCAACCCCACGGATTGTAGCCTACCAGGCTCCACCGTCCATGGGATTTTCCAGGCAAGAGTACTGGAGTGGGGTGCCATCACCTTCTCCGCAAGAAGCAGCAGTTAGAACCAAACAAGAAACAACAAACTGGTTCAAAATTTGGGAAAGGACTACATCAAGGCTGTATATTGTCACTCTGCTTATTTAGCTTATATGCATAGAACATCATGCAAAATGCTGGGCTAGATGACTCACAAGCTGGAATCAAGATGGCCAGGAGAAATATCTATAACCTCAGCTATGCAGATGACACCACACTAATGACAGGAAACAAAGAGGAACTAAAGAGCCTCTTGCTTAAAACTCAGCATTCTAAAAACGAAGATCATGGCATCTGGTCCCATTACTTCATGGCAAATACATGGGGAAAAAATGGAAACAGTGGCAGACTATTTTCTTGGGATCCAAAAATCACTGTGGATGCTGACTGCAGCTATGAAATTAAAAGACACTTGCTCCTTGGAAAAAAAGCTATGACAAACCTATACAGTGTATTAAAAAGCAGAGACATCTGTTTGCCAACAAAGGTCTGTATATTCAAAGCTATGATTTTTAGTCATCATGTACAGATGTGAGAGTTGGACCATAAAGAAGGCCAAGCACTGAAGAATTGATGCTTACAACTGTGGTGTTGGAGAAGACTTTTGTGTGTCCCTTGGACAGCAAGGAGATCAAACCAGTCAATCCTGAAGGAAATAAACTCTGAATATTCATTGGAAGGACTGATGCTAAAGCTCCAATACTTTGGCCACCTGATGTGAAAAGCCAACTCACTGGAAAAGACCCTGATGCTGGGCTAGATTGAGGGCAGGAGGAAAAGGGGGCAACAGAGTTTTGAGCAAACTCTTGGAGGTAATGAAGGGAAGCCTGGCATGCTGCCATTCATAGGAGCACAAAGAGTGGGAACTACAGAGCACCTGAACAACAACAAATGTTTTATGAAAAGAGGGGGCAGAGGCCTGTGATCAAGAAAAATTTTGTTTAATCAAGCTGAGGAGAATGTTAAAACTGTCTTGGTCAGCTACAATTCAGAATTGCCATAGGAAATGTAAAACCAACCAACCAACAAAATCCAAACCAAGAAATCCCTAGATCCCACCCCAGACCGATTAAATCTGAAAATCTGTATCTCTAGTGACTTGGGCATCAAAATGTAACCCACACCATGAAATCTACCTTCTTAAAAGCTCTGAAGTGTACAATACAGAATTGTTACCTTTATGCAAGCTATTGAACAGATTTCTACAATTTTTACATCTTGCATGATTGAAACTGTAACACATAAGAAAATGTGGTTTATACATAAAACATTCTAGCTTAAAAGAGAATGACATTGTGTAACATGCTGCAACATGGATGAAGCTTGAGTATATGAGTTTAAGTAAATAACTCAGCAACCGAGGACAAATACTGCCCCTTCTCCTTCCTCTCTTCCTTCAAACTGGCCCCCTTCCCTCCCTTTGGAATCTTTGAAGACCCAAGGTATTTCCGTTTACTCTGTTTGCAGTACTTGGATCTGAAGTTTTGAGTCTTTGAAAGAGCTTTGTGAGACATTACAATCTTTCCTTCCTGTCAGTTATGCTGTTCCTGGGAGGCTAACTAGAAGATAGAAGACTTCAGTCAGACATCCTGTTTCTGTAAATTCAGTCATTTGGTTGTCCAATGGACTGAATGCTTCCAGGTGGAAGTGGTTGACAGGGTTCTGTACAGTTGCACCTGGTCTTGGATGAACCTTAGACATATATCTACAGGTTAACTTAAGTCTATTGGGACCAGCCCTACAGCCCCTGCAACTGCACTTACCACTAAGCATTTCTTTTGATGCATATATACAGTCAGGTGCTTTGGGACCAAGAGAGAACTTACAACCTCGATAGAATCAGAAATAGGAACACCTACCCTAGCACTGATACAACTATATTGCCATCAAAATGGGAAACAAGCTCAGATGCCCTTCAGATATACCACTGAGTTTTCTGGGAGAAATACTGGTTGTATGCACTAAAAATGAAAACTCTTATCAGATACTGCACCCAGGACTGGCTTATCTACTCAATGGGAAATGGATTTAGCACCATTTAACACAAGGGTAAAAACAATGAGTTACCCTATGTCCAAGTCTGTATGTACCTCTACCAAGATCCCCCCAAAATGAGAAAATGCAAGCTCAGAGACTCTGATAAATGCTCCTTCAAAGTTCTTTTGGCAAAGTTGGGATGGAAGATGCCCTCAATGTTCTCCTGATTCTTCCAAAGCAGGCAGGGAGGGCAAGGGAAGTTGTGGCTGCCCTCCAGACCACAAGACCTAGGAGAAAGTCCTTACCACTGCCTCAGATCCTCCTCCTTATGCACCTTACCCCATGCAATTTTAATCAGGAAATAAGCTTTACCTTCCACATGAAGAAAGGTCTCCCTCAGGCAAAATTTGTCCCCAAAGAGAGGTACCAGATGGGGAAGGGAGAACCATGTAGGGTCATGTTCCTTTTCCATGCAAAACATCATTCAAAGAGATTCTGAAAACCCCCAAAATTTAGGTGAATGTGGGTGCCTTAAGCCCTCACTTGGAGGGATGTGATAGTCATCCTCAACTGGTATTGCAAGGATTAAAAAAAAGCTATAATCCTAGATCAGGCCAGAAAAGGATCTAACATCCTAGATCAGGCTGATGAACTGCAGTGGATGGATGCTGACCTAGCCCCTGCAGAAGAGGCAATCCCCTCTGCAAAGTCCGACTGGGACCCCAACACAAAAGCAGAGATGGAATACCTAAGATATATCATTATTTGCCTCCTGCAGGGAATGACCCAGTGGGTCCAGAAGGCCATTAACTATAATAAAAGAAGTTACCCAAGAAGAGAGAGGAAATCTGGCCCTGTTGTGGGGAAGGTTCATGGAGGCACTCAAAAATTTTATCCACATGAATCTAGAAAGTATTGAAGGTAGAGTCCTGCTGGTCCATCCCTTCCTAACCCCAGGCAATCCTGACATACAGAGAAAACTACAAAAACTAGAAAAAAGGCCAGAGACTCCACCTCTGAACTAGCAGAGAAGCCCCCCCCCACAAAAAAAAAGTGTTTCTAATTAGGGACCAGGAGGAGGAGGACATGAGGGCAAGAGGAAAGCCCAGTTTGGATACAGGGGCTGCCTTCTTTGTTTTTCCTTTCCAACATGGACTTTTAAACTCGCTGACTAAAACAGTGATGGTGGTAGATGGAAAACGTCCAAACTGAAGTTTGACTAAGCCCCTCCACATAAGGTGGGCAATTGGCAAGGGACCCTTATATATCTTCAGTTGCTCTGTTCCTCTACTAGGGAGAGACTTCCTTTGTCACTTGTAGACCAGAGTGACTTGGGGAAAACTAGAAACCAATAACTTTGTCTAGTACCTGTCTGAACATTTGCAGTCAGACACAGGAAAGGACAACGCTTTCTATTTCTCAGATAAAGTCAATCTCCAGGTATGATATGTCTCCAGCTTGGCACTAGCTATAAATGTCTCACAAGTAAAGATCCTCCTGAAGCCAAATACTCCCTGCACCTGGAAAAGATCCCTTGAAATCAAAAGCTCTTGAGGGCCTTAGACAACCAGTTAACAAATACTGGGATGTCAGAATCCTAATCACCTATGAGTCTCCCTGAAATACCTAAATCCTGACTGTTAAAACCAAACGGATCTTATCGAGTCACCCAGGATCTAAGAGTGGTCAATGAGACCGTGGTTCTCACCCACTCCACAGTCCCAAATCCATATACCCTTCTAACATAAGTCTTGGGAACCACTAAGTACTTTTCAGTCCTGGATTTAAGGATGCTTTCTTTTGTGTTCCCCTCCATCCTGAGTCCCAAAAGGTTTTGCCTTTGAGTGGCGAGATCCAGAAACAAGGTAAGCCATACACCTGGGTTTCAGAGACAGTCCCCATATATTTGGGACTTCCCTGGAGAGAGAACTAAGAGAATTAACCATAACAACAGTAGCCTAATACAATATGTAGGTGATTTGCTCATAGCAAGCCCAGACTTTACCAGCTCTTAAATGGATACTATTAAGACCTTAACTTTTCTTTATGAAAAGGGATAGCCAACTGTCCCCCTAAGAAAGCTCATACAAGCTTGCTGCTGCTGCTAAGTCACTTCAGTCGTGTCTGACTCTGTGCGACCCCACAGACAACAGCCCACCAGGCTCCCCTGTCCCTGGGATTCTCCAGGCAAGAACACTGGAGTGGGCTGCCATTTCCTTCCCCAATGCATGAAAGTGAAAAGTGAAAGTGAAGTCACTCAGTCGTGTCCGACTCTTAGTGACCCCATGGACTGCAGCCCACCAGGCTCCTCCTCCTGGGATTTTTCCAGGCAAGAGTACTATAAACTTAATCTAAGTAAAATACCTTGGGTTCAGAAGGAAAAAGGATGTTACAGAAGGAAAAAAAATGTCAGCTGTCAGAGGAAATTCTTTATCTTGAATAACCACTGTCCCCGAACTAGGAAACAGTTTTTGGGGATAACTGGAGTTTGCCAGATCTGGACTCCTGGTTATGGGAATCTAGCCCAACTCCTATATGAAGAACTAAACAAGAGGAAGGGCCATTTGACTGGGATGAGACCTGTAAGGTGGCCTTTAACACTCTGAAAGAGGCTGTCACTTGGCCCCTGCTTTGGACCTCCCAAATCCAGGAAAGGCTTTTAGGCTGTAGGTCTCTGAACAGGTGGGACCCACTCAGGATGTTGGGACAAATGGAGAGGGTTATATTACAGCCTGTGGCCTATCCCTTGAAACAATTAAACGAGGTAGCCAAAGGTTGGACTGCTTGCCTCCAGGAGTAGTAGCCACACTTTTATGGCTAAAAAAAAACCTCTAAATGGTCCACAGTGGACTCACTGTGGTGAGTGCTCCAACAGGTACAAGCAGTATCAGAGACTAAAGGGGAGAGATGGATGATGCAGTGGAGGGGAATTACTCAATACAGACCCCTCTCCTTAACACCCCAGCAATAAAACAAAAGGTCTGTCAGACTTTAAATCCAGCCTCCTTAATATCAGATCCCCATATTTCCCCCATAGACCACCAATGCATGCACATTATAGATGAATTTTACTCTTCTTATCCTGACCTACCTGTGAAACCTGTAACTGACCCAGAGAAGTATGGCACAAGGATACCAGCAGCTTAGGGGAAAAGGAGAGAGGAAACTGGGATATCCATAGGGAGCCCAGAAGAAACCAGGGAGAGTGGGTCTCTTGCCTCAGGCACCTCAGCCCAGCAGGCTGAATTTTTCCCCCTGACAAGGGCTCCAGAACTTGAGGAGGGAAGGAGGATTAACATATGTATAGACATAAGTATACTTTCCTCATCCTGAATACCCATGCAGCAATCTGCAACTAAAGAGGGATGCTCAGAGCCCAAATTCTCCTATTAAACACACAGAAAATCTCATTCTTAGGCTTCTTGAGGTAGTCAATTTTCTTGCTAAATTAGCTGTCATCTACTGCAAGGGTTAACAAAAGGGAGAAGAAAAGGAGACCCAGGGGACTAGGGAAGTGGATCAGGAGGCCAAAAGACCTGCCAGGGCAGATCTCCCACCCAACACTGCTATCTTCCCTCTTTTTTTCCCCAGAACATTCCCAATATGCTAAGCAGACTTGGGAGATCAAGTCACATAAGTGGTTGCACACTGACCAGGTTCAAATAATACTATCCATTCCCACTCCAAAGTCTAGAAAATTTTTAACTCCTTACATCAAACACCCATTTTGGAAGAGATAATCTGGAAACTTTGCTTAAGCCCGTTTCTCTACCATCCCTATATTTGGCTATGGTTACTAGGCAAATCACACAGAGTTGTGATACCCATCTAAGAAATAATCCAAAACCCAGACCTCTGCCACCTCCCCTAATTAAACCTGTCTAATATCAGGGGTCACTCAGGAGAAGACTGGCAGGAGGATTTTACAGCTATGCTGGAATTGCAAGGGTATCATTTACTAGTTTTTGTTGATATTTACAGGATGAATTGAAGCATTTCCTAGTAGAACAGAGTTACAAAAGTCTGTAAAGCTTTATTAAAGAGACAGTACCTAGGTTTGGGCTGCCCAATCACTCCAGAGTGACAAACGGACCTTATTTACAGTCATGATATCCCAAAACTTGGCCTCATGTTTAGGAATCAAATATCACCTTCACTCCTTGGAACATGAGCCCCCAGGTCGGTTGGTGTCCAATATGCTACTGGGGAGAAACAGCTCCAGAAAGAATGAAGAGGCTGGGCTAAAGCAGAAATGTCACTCAGTGGTGGATGTGTCAAACAGTGAAAGTAAAGTCTGATGCTATAAAGAACAATACTGCATAGGAACCTGGAATATTAGATTAATGAAGCAAGGTAAACTGGACATGGTCAAGCAGGAGATGGCAAGAGTGAACATCAATATCTTAGGAATCAGTGAACTAACATGGACAGGAATGGGCAAATTTAATTCAGATGACCATTTTACCTAGTACTGTGGACAAGATTCTCTCAGAAAAATGGAGTAGCCCTCATAGTCAAACAACACTCATAATCAACAAGAGTCCAAAATGTGAACTTGGATGCAATCTCAAACACAACAGAATAATTTTGGTTTGTTTCCAATGCAAACTGTTCAACATCACAGCAATCCAAGTCCGTGCCCCAACCACTAAAGCTGAAGAAACTGAAGTTGAATGGTGCTATGAAGACCTATAAGACCTTCTACTATCATCAAAAGAAGATGTCCTTTTCATCAAAGGGGGCAGGAATGCACAAGTAGGAATTCAAAAGATAATCCAGGTATCTGGAGCAAAGTTTGATCTTGGAGTACAAAATGAAGCAGGGCAAAGGCTAACAGAATTTTGCAAAGAGAATGCACTGGTCATAGCAAACACCCTCTTCCAACAACACAAGAGACAACTCTACACATGGACATCACCAAATGGTCAATATAGAAATCAGATTGATTAAATTATTGCAGTCAAATATGGTGAAACTATACACAGTAGGCAAAAACAAGACCTTGAGCTGACAGTGTCTCAGATCATCACCTCCTTATTGCAAAATTCATGCACAAATTGAAGATAGCAGAGAAAACAACTAGACCATTTAGGTACAACCAAAATAAAATACCTTATGATTATACAGTGGAGACAACAAGTAGATTCAAAGGATTAGATCTGGGAGACAGAGTGCCTGAAGAACTATGGACAGATTTTCAAAACACTGTACAGGAGGTCGTGACCAAAACCATCCCCCCCAAAAAGAAATGCAAGACAGCAAAGTGTCTGAAAAGGCCTTACAAATACCTGACAAAAGAAGAGAAGCAAAAGGTAAAGAAAATAGAGAAAGATATGCCCAACTGAATTCACAGTTCTAGAGAATAGCAAGACGCTATTAATAGCCTTCTTAAGTGAACAATGCAAAGAAATAGAGGAAAAAATAAAATGGGAAAGACTAAAGATTTCTTCAAAGAAATTGGAGATACCAAATGAACATTTCATGCAAAGATGGGCACAATAAACATCAGAATAGTAAAGACCTAACAGAAGCAGAAAGGATTAAGAAGAGGTGGCTAGAATACACAGACGAACTGTACAAAAAAGGTTTTAATGACCCAGATAACCATGATGATGTGGTCACTCACCTAGAGTCAAACATCCTGGAGTGTGAAGTCAAGTGGGCTTTAGGAAGCATTGCTACAAACAAAGCTAGTGGAGATGAGGGAATTCCAGCTGAGCTATTTCAAATCCTAAAAGATTATTCTATTGAAGTGCTGCACACAATGTGCCAGCAAATTTGAGAAGCACAGTGGCCACAAGACTGGAAAAGGTCAGTTTTCATTCCAATCCCAAAGAAAGGCAATGCCAAAGAATGTTCAAATTACCATACAATTGCACTCATTTCAAATGCTAGCCAGAGTATGTTCTAAATCCTTCAAGCTAGGCTTCAACAGTATGTGAACTCAGAACTTCCAGTTGTACAAGCTGGATTTAGAAAAGGCAGAGGAACCAGAGATCCACTTGCCAACATACACTGCAACATAGAAAAAAGCAAGGGAATTCCAAAAAAAGCATCGGCTTCATTGACTATGCTAAAGCCTTTGACTATGTAGATCACAACAAACTGTGGAAAATGCTTAAGAGACAGGAATACCACACCACTGTCCTTGTCTCTTGAGAAACCTGTATGTAGGTCAAGAAGCAACATTTAGAACTGGACATGGAACAACGGACTGGTTCAAAATTGGGAAAGGAAATCATCAAGGCTATATATTGTCACCCTGCTTATTTAACTTACATGCAGATTACNGAATACCACACCACTGTCTTTGTCTCTTGAGAAACCTGTATGCAGGTCAAGAAGCAACGTTTAGAACTGGACATGGAACAACGGACTGGTTCAAAATTGGGAAAGGAAATCATCAAGGCTATATATTGTCACCCTGCTTATTTAACTTACATGCAGATTACATCATGTGAAAGACCAGGCTGGATGACTCATAAACTGGAATCAAGACTGTTGGAAGAAATATCAATAATCTCTGATATGCAGATGATACCACTTTAGTGGCAGAAAGCCAAAAGGAACTAAAGAGCCTCTGATGAAGGTGAAAAAGGTGAGTGAAATATCTGGCTTAAACTCAACATTAAAAAAACAACATGGCATTTGGTCCCATTACTTCATGGCAAATAGATGGGGAAAAAATGGAAACAGTGGCAGACTATTTTCTTGGGATCCAAAATCACTGTGGATAGTGACTGCAGCCATGAAATAAAAAGACGCTTGCTCCTTGGAAGAAAAACTATGACAAACCTAGACAGTGTATTAGAAAGCAAAGACATGTCTGGATGGATATGAGAGTTGGACCATAAAGAAGGCTGAGCACTGAAGAATTAATGCTTTTGAACTGTAGTGCTGAAGAAGACTCTTGAGAGTCCTTTGGACTGCAAGTAGGTCAAACCAGTCAATCCTAAAGGAAATCAATCCTGAACATTCATTGGAAGGACTGATGCTGAAGCTTCAATACTCTGGCCACCTGATGCAAAGAGCTGACTCATTGGAAAAGACCCTGATGCTGGGAATGATTGAGGGCATGGGGGAAAAAGGGGAAACACAGGATAAGATGGTTGGATGGCACCACTGACTCAATAGACATGAATCTGAGCAAACTCTGGGAAGCAGGGAAGCCTGGCATGTTGCAGTTCATGGGGGTGGCAAAGAGTCAGCAGACATGACTGAATGATTGAACAATAATAACAACATCCTGGTGGCCCCAAACTTTAGGGAAGGTAGAGCATGCCAACCAGATTCTTAAAAGAGCCCTAGTTAAACTATGTCTAGGGCCACCTGTATGCTACCACTCCATGCACCCATCTTGGTCATGGCATAGCCTTTCAGATAAAAGGGGGAAATAGCTTTATGCCCTGGTACCAGCAACACCTGGCTATATTTACTCCCACAGTGACATCTGTAATGCCACTTGAATCCTTAATTTCTCTCTTGACCAACATCCCCTGAGTGGCATTCCCTATTTTCTTAAAAAAAAAAAAAAAAAAAAGTAGTGTCTCTAACAGGAGAGTCTGTGGAACACCTGGACAGTTCACAGTGTAGAGTAACCTTCAGTACTGGAACTGACAAGAAAAACCAGGATCCAGCAATTGCTCTGCAGTAATATGATTTACCCCAAAGCCTAGAAATTAGAAGTCAAAAAAAAAAAAAAAGACACACTATACCTATCCCCAGGTTTGAAGCCCCCTTTAAATGCCATCACCCAGTCTGGAAAATCCATATTCTGTTTGGGACAACAAACATGTCCCGATTTCTAAATCACCCTGACTTCTAAATCAGATGGGCACCTTTGACTGTTATTATTCCCTTGTAGGGGTCCTCATCCCTGAGAACCGAGCCCTATGGTGGCAATCCACATGTAACGCTCTCTATCTTGAGGACACATACCAAGATGCCGCTCAGCACTTGAGTCCCTTTCCAAACACTTATTGCCCCTGGCTTTTGGGCAAGCAGGGTGACTGACAATTTCCACCCAGGTCTGCCCATCCCATTATGCTGTGTTCCACTTGTAAGAGAGAAGTTCTATCCCCATTTGGCAAAACCATTTTGCCACCCAGCTTGAACCCAGTCATGGTGTCTGCATCATATGCAGGAATAGAGCTCACCTACTCTTCCCCCTTTTTGGTCAGGGGCCTGCTCTCTAGGGTAAGTCACACTTCACACAGATCTGGCCTGGAGTAATGCCTCCTTGCCTCAATCAGTGTATCACCACCAGAGGATATAGTGCGTAGTGGTGTTTACCCTCTTGTTTCTGGCCCTGGGATTAACCTCAAGGTTTGGCAGGAGCTGCCACCAAAGGGACCTCTCTACATCAGTTTCAGCAGCTTTCTAGTGACACTGCTGTAACGACAAAAAAGACTGCACAAGGACCCTCTGATGTCTATAATCCCAAGAAGATTACTTAGCCACTATGATCCTACAAAATCACCAGGCCCTATACTGACCTCAGGACAGGGGAGCACCTGTCTATCTGAAGGAAGAATGTTGTTGTTTTTTTTTATTATAACCATTTTGGGAAGGTCCAAGAAGACACTAAGGGGCACTTAGAACAGGCCACAAAAAAACCGAGATTTGGTCACGACAGGCACTTGGCACTTTCCTTCCTTCCTTGGCTCCTGCCATTTCAGGGTATCTTGTTAGGCCTCCAGTTTGGGCCCTGTCTGTTTCAACTGCTCACAAAGTTTAGTAGGCTCCAACAGCTTCAGACTAGACTGATGTTACTAAAGTGTGGCTTCCCTGGTAGCTTGGAAGTAAAAAATCTGCCTGCTAATGCAGGACACGTGGGTTCAATCCCTGGGTCAGAAAGATTCCTTGGAAAGGGAAATGGAAATCCACTCCAGTATTCCTGTCTGGAAAATTCTGTGGTTAGAGGAACCTGGTGCGTTACAGTCCATGGGGTCCCAAGAGCGTCAGACATGACTTAGTCACTAAACAAGAGTGGAAGCCAATTTCAGACATAGAATATCTTGATTTAGATCAGGCAGGCAGAGACTTCTATTCTACTAGCCAGGACAGTGTCCACTCTAAACAAGAAGTAGTTACAGAAGAGACCTCCTTATGGGAGGTCCCTGTAAGGAACATGGAAATGACAAAGTACCACCAGTCAAAAGCATTAGTTCAGTTCAGTCGCTCAGTCGTGTCCGACTCTTTGCAACCCCATGAATCGCAGCACGCCAGGCCTTCCTGTCCATCACCAACTCCCGGAGTTCACTCAAACTCATGTGCATCGAGTTGGTGATGCCATCCAGCCATTTCATCCTCTGTCATCCCCTTTTCCTCCTACCCCCAATCCCTCCCAGCATCAGTCTTTTCCAAAAGCATTAAGGAGGGCCCAAAAAATGGAGGAGACACTAGCCCATAATAGTGACAACCTCCCAGAAACCTTTCCACTGGAATCCACATGCATAACACCAGGAAGGACCCAAACATGGCAAAAGTAAGATGAGTGGCCAGAGACAAGCTGGAAACTAATCCCCTCACCATAAAACCTGAGACTAAGTACCCCAGGGCAGAGCAGTCCTCCTGGGTTCCCTTACCCCACTGCTCTCCACCTGGGCATCCCTTCCCAGGCGTGGTCTTTTGCATCCCAATCAAGTCTTTTGCTTTGTCAGTAAGTGTGTCTCCTCAGACATTTCTGAGTGTTAGACAAGAGCTCACTCTTGGGTCCAGAAGGGATCTCCCTTCCAGTGTCATAAGCTCTGAGTGCTCAGATAAATGGATGTGTTCTTGCAGATGCTGTCGGTAGCTAACTCTCCTTCCCTCCTCTTTTTGGTTTCTATATTCTCAGCTGTGTTTGGCAGTAACATTCTCAGGGAAAGCAGAACTCTCACCCAACCATTAACATTCTCAGGGAAAGCAGAACTCTCACCCAACCACAGATTCAGGAAATGAAATACGACTGATCAAAGATAAGTAAGCTAAGAGTTACCCCTTTGCTAAGGAGCAAACATGACCTAGTGCTCACAAATAAGATGTAAGAGAAATTGTCCTGGGTTTCTCCTGAGCAGGACTTTTCTCCCTGATATAAAGAATGAGAAATCTTTTCTTCTCACTTTAGGTGAATTGTATAGCAAGTGACACTTAGAGCTGAAGCAGCCCTGCTGCAACCAGGAAGCATCAAGCTAAATGATGAAAACTCACTACTGAGGATGGTAGAGCAGAGAGGTAAATAAAGAGTCCAAGTTCTTAATGATACTATGTGACTGTATTGAAAGGAAGTACCTACTTCAGATTACTTTGTACAAAATTTCTTTTTCTCACTAAGCCAGTGCTAGTTAATTATTATTGTACTTGCAACTCCAAGTATTCTACATGATGATTCATCATAACATGATGAGCAAAAACAGACAGGAAGAGGTTGAAGAAGTCATCAGTACAAGAAAAGTACTATTTCTACATCTTTGCACACAACCATGATTCCTCTCTCTTTCCACAACATAGCAGAAACACATATCAGAGATTCCCTTGTTTTAAAATTACTGATGTGTGTATCTCTCTTCCCCATTAGACTGTGATCCCCTAGAAGGTGAAAGCTATGTTATATTTCTCTTGGAATCCCCTCCAGCTCTAATGTAATGCTTTGCATGTGCTAACTCAGTAAGTGTTGAATTGAGTGAACTGAAGTTTGAAGTCTGTAGCTGAGTGATTTATGAAGAATGGGATAATGTGTGAGTTGAAAGAGGTTCTCCAGAGAGATAAAAATGTCAGGAGTATTAAACATGCCTTCAAAAGCACTCTATGAAATGAATGTGAAGAGATCTTCTGAATATGGTCTTCGTACCATCAACACTTGAATTATTAAGTTGAGGTAGAATAATCATACTAGAAAATCCTTGAAACTTTTCATTTGCTTCAGTGATAAACATTTGGTATTCCTCATTAGTTCACTAAAATGGTTATTTTATTTATTTGGATTGTGATTCTTTTTTCAATGTTGTCTACTAGGACCAGTTGAAACAACTGGCTGCCCTTCTCTCTCTCTCACCTCAGCAACAGAAACATCACATCAGTTTGGCTCACTTTCCCAGCAAGGACAGTCATGTGCACTGATAATGGAGTTAAAAATAACTCTATTTGGAATTCAGGATGGGTAGGGGACACATCAGCTTCCAAGACCACAGCCTTTCAGAACTGTCAACTGCCATTCAAATGAGTTAGCTGCAAAGTATTTCAATAGCAAATATCTTCCCTGCCTAGAAGGATTCAAGGGTAGAAGGAAATCCACTTATAGTGACATAAACTCAAGGGGTATCCTTTGTTAAATAACTCTCATTTAACGTTATTATTATTTAATTGTACATAGAGCTCTAAGGTGTCTTCGGAGGTTTTACAGTCATGTAGCCTTTGACTCTCAGGAGGCCAGTGTCTGTACCATCCATCACAGACTGTTAGCTATTCAATTTCTAAAGGTTGCCAGACATGGGGATTTCACTATCATTGAACAGAACCTGACCTGGTGTTAATTAGCGATAGAATCAAGTAGCTATCTCATCTGTTAAACTCTATGATATGGAAATAAACAGTGTATCTATCTGGAAGTCTCAAGGAGACATGAGGAGTCATTTCAGACCAGCCTAAAGGTTTAAACATTATCACTAAAAAAAAAATTAACAGTCCATGCACAACAGATCCCTAGACTTTATTCACTTTTGACCAGTTTTATTGTAAATGCTTAAGAAGACTGATTCCAATCATAAGCCTGCCACCACCCATCCAGTCTACTCTTGGCAATTCTATCAACATAAACCACAGTCATTTTTCAGAAGACTCTACTGTCTTAATTTTATATACCACTGTCTGTAGTGTGCTGAAGTGTGGCTCCTTACTTTTACTATAAGGTAAAGCATATAGTTCTCATGTCTCAGAAAACTAGTTTTCACTTTTATGTGGTCTTTTAATCAGATAAGCGTAAATCTGAAAAAACAGCCAAGATCTGTGTACACACTGAAATCTACAAAATATTGCTGGGAGAAATTTAAATGAGCTTTAAACATAATCTTTATTTTAACTAGTTGAAAGCCTCAATACTGTTAAGATGTTATTAACGGTTCCCTCCAAATAGATATGCAGATTCAATGCCATCTTAATCAAAATCCAAGAAAAAAAAGTTGTTTTAGAAATTGACATGTAGATTCTAACATTTCTAAGGAAAATCAAAGGATAAAACATCTTTGAAAAAGAATAAAAAGTTGGAGGATTAATATTACTGGATGTTAAGACTTAAATTCTTAAATGACAGTAATTTAGGGAGTGTGGTATTGGTATCAGAGAGCAGGAAACCCAGAAATAAATCCATATATATTTAGAAAACTGATTTTTGACCAGGTTCAGAGATAACTCAATAGACAAAGGATTTTTTAAAATAATGAGGCAACAAATATAGTTTTGTATGAACATGATAAAGAAGATAAAGACAAAGAAGAAAAAAAAAGAGCTTCAATCCATAGTTCACATTGTTTACAAAAAATTAATCAAATATTTAATAAGTGTGGAAACTTAAAAAAAAAAAAAAATTTCTAGAGGGAAACAAAGAAGAAAAGTATTTGTTACCTGAGTTTGACAAAGACTTCCTTGATTACATGAACATGACACTTAGATGAACACATACAAGGGAACAGCTGCTGCTGTTGGGGTGGTCCTCTGAAAGAAAGGAAGGGAACTGTCTGTGGGATAAAGGGAGAAAGGGCTTCAAGCCAAAAAAGAAAGCAGTGCGAAGTTAGCATGAGTGAGAGGGCACTCATCAGGGTCAGACCAGAGTTTTGCAGATGTTGCTGAAAGAGAAGACAGGAAAGGTTAGGGCCAGATAGTGAATTCTCAGCTAAAAGAGTGTCTTTATCCTGTGGGCAATGGGACCTACAGAAGGATCTTAATCAGTTGATCAGTAACATGATCAACTGCATATCCTGAAGAGGGGACTTTGTCAGTGACAGGGTCAAAGACAGAATGTAAGGAAGAGACCAGTTAAGGGCAGTTTCCATGCTCCAGACAAGAGATGGCATGAGAGATGGCGAGGGAGTAAGCCAGGTCATTAACTGTGATGAAGTAGAGTTCACAGTCCACCACACATGTTGAAGGCAGAGTGAAAGATTGACTGGATGTGAAGAATAATAGGCTAGAGGAGGTGAGCCCCTGCTGAGCAAGTAAAGAGAATACAAAGGTGTTTCATTTGTTTGTTTCGGTTTTTCGGTAACTATATGAATGGAGATGTGCATGTGTGCTAAGTCGCTTCAGTCATGTCTGACTCTTTGCAACCCTATGGACTATAGCCTGCCAGGCTCCTCTGTCCACGGGATTCTCCAGGCAAGGATAAGGAGTGGGTTGCCACACCCTTCTCCAGGGAATCTTCCAGACCCAGGGATACTGTTTATTAATTTAGGGAAAATAATAGAGTAGGGAGTACTTTGTTACTGAGTTTGGGGAGAATTTTAAACCCTTTGAGAATTGTTGGGTCAAATAAGGTATAATAGCACCAGGCTTAACAGAAGCCTCTAGTTTTCTGATTTCTGCTACTACAGAAAACTTAATTATATCAAAGTCAACAAAGTCTTGTGTAAAGGAAGCCCAGTGGAGGAAAGCCACTCCAAGAGAAGAATCACCTAAGGCACCACAGAGAGCCTGAAGGGCAAAACACAGACTGGAGGAAGTTTACAATTCATCTGTCTGATCAAGGACTCACTTCAGTATAATCATGGTGTCATGGAGAGGGATTTATTTTATAGTCGCTCTATTTGGGGGAAGGTTTTTTGGAAGCATTTTCATGTGGGATCCTTGTTCACCTTTGATGTTTATAAACCCATCATGGTATTGCTGGATCAACAACTGCCTTGTGGCAACTTGGCTCACACTACCTGTGGCATTGCTGGAGGTAATGCATTTGTTAAATGCATCACCTGTTATAATCACTTTTATAATAGGTAATGCATTTGTTCCTAGAGAAAGACGTTTTATTATCATGAATCACTGGGCAAGAGTGGACTGGATATTCCTGTGGAATTATCTGATGAGATATAGCTATTTCAGATTAGAGAAAATTTACCTCAAAGCCAGTCTAAATGTGTCCCTGGATTTGGCTGGGCCATGCAGGCTGGTGCCTATATCTTCATTCAGAGGAAATGGAAGGATGGCAAGAGTTATTTTAAGACATGATTATTTTTGTGATATCAGTGAACCACTACAGCTCCTCATATTCCCAGAAGGGACTGATCTCACAGAAAATAGCATGGCTTGAAATAATAAATTTGTTGAAAAGAATGGACTTCAGAAATATGAATATGTCTTATATCCAAAAGCTACAGCTTTACTTTTGTAGTAGACCATCTAAGAACCTGGCTACCTGTGACATCAAGGTGACATACCCTCACAACATTCCTCAGAGAGGTGCCCCCTCCTCAGGGACTTTCTCAAGGAAATCCACTTCCACGTCCACTGATAACCAATGGATATCCTCCCCACATCCAAGGAGGACCTCCAGCTCTGGTGCCAAAAATGGTGGGAGGAGAAAGAAGAGAAGCTGTGCTCCTTCTATTGAGGAGAAAAGACATTTAACTTTACGAGACAGACTGCCATTCCAGCTTGCAAGTCTGAGCCCAGGGTCCTTGTGGCCAAATTGTTCTCCTACTGTACTGGACCCTGCTCAGTCCTGCAATGTACCTGTTCATCTATTTGTACAGTTTGTCCAGCGATATTTTATAATCATCATCACCTCTGAGCTGCAGGAGAGAATATTTGATGGACTAGAGGTCATCAGACTTGCATGTTACCATTGACAAACACCCACGTTTAAGTGCAAAGAAAAATGAGTAAGGTTCTAAGGTTCACAGTGTAAAAGTTTAGGGATATTTTGGAAATGTTTTAAGCCTTTGTAAACTGAGATGCATTTTTGCACTACTATGTCAAATATTTCTCACTACTATTGTTATTTGTTACAAATATTTTCCCTTAATTTAGTGGGAAAAATATTGCTATATATATATATATATATATTTTTTTTTTTTTTTTTTACATCTCTGAATGTAATTTCAACACAGTAGCAGGGAGCAATCACTGTGAAGTAATACAAGCCAGAACATTAGTAAACAATCATCAGGCTGTTAGCAGACATGGTACACACAAGACTGTGTTAAAGGCCCAATCACACTTCCCAACAGCTCCCAGACAAGAGGCAAATTTGGGGCTCCTGTGCACCAGCCAGATCAAGTGCTGGCACTTAACCATGGAGGTGAAGGCCCTTCCTCTTGTTTCCTCTTGGTACTGTCCCCACATTCCTTTCTATGCCACTCAAACCCTTGCATTCTGCCTTAATACCAGAAAACAGAAACACTTTGTCTTTAAGTTGAACAAAATTCTGATAGGAAGCCCTTCATTGTTCATAAAATCTTTGCATCTAGCCTTGCACTGAGCTAGATGTCAGAAGACCACCTGGGTCATGAGGAAAATAAGCCTAGGAAAATAAAACCTAGATGAGACACAAAGAGCAACCACCGGCTCTCCACTCAGAAACCTTAATTTGAATTTTTCAAGCTAGGAATTCATACAGTTTAGTTCTTTGTTTCTGCATAATCCTGCCGGTTTAGTGCTAGGTTCTTTACAGCCTGTTGTCAGTTGTTGCTTTTTTGCATTAAAAACAGTATTTATCAAGCCACTACCTTTTTAAAGGAAAGCATAGACGAATGTTCTGGTACTGCCATCAGAAACTCTCTTTTGCAGTTGCATCTTAGTTGAAATATTTAAAATCTGCCACAAAAAAGTAAGGTCATTGTATTTTCTATACATGACTGGGTGTCTAATTTCTGCCATTAAAACAGCAATAATAACATGCTTGCAGAATAGGCCCTATGGTTTAACATATATTATTCTATTCTTATAGCTTTGACAAATTGTATTCTTAAAACCAAAGTGGAGCCCTTTTTTATGACAGTGAGAGATCTCTTAGTTCCAGACTTCCTTCATTAGTAAAATTGAAACCCACTTTTGACCAATAGCAATTTTTAGGCAAACAGCCATTTGAGACGATGGAAAATCCAGCAAATGAAAAGCACCAGCTCCTTCTGAGGCAAAGAAAACTGTGGGCATTGTTTCTACTCCACTGGAGTCCTGCAACTACTTTTCTTTTTTAATCATAATGGGAATGCGAGTCAGAGCAGCAGAAAATATGGGGAAGTTAAAAAAGTCTTTAGCTCTTAAGCAAACCTGTCCACTTATTCCTACCATGAACCAGTCTAAAATGCTGTTTCTTGCTTTGTGTACTCTTGGCAAGAATACCTTCTCAATAATTACATCACATTTTTACTGAACAATGACTTCCACCCTATGGCTACCCTTGTGTCTCAGTGATAAAGAATCCACCTGCGATGCAGGAGGCATGGGTTCGATCCCTAGGTCTGGAAGATTCCCTGGAAAAGGAAACAGCAACCTACTCCAGTATTCTTGCCTGGAGAATCCCATGGACAGAGGAGCCTGGCAGGTTACAGTCCATGTGGTTGCAAAGAGTGGGACACGACTGAACACACATACACGTGACTTCCACCCTATAGAGGACACAGGTTTCGCTGTGGGCTGGACTTATAGTGCAGACTCTTCCAGAAAGTCCTGGTTGTGGCAGCACTCTGTTGGTACACCATTTTTACTGGAAGAATACTAACTAGTGCCCCTAGTGACATGCACCCACCTATATATAACTCTTCCCCCAATGCTGTTTTTAATTCTGATGGGGGATACCAAGTAGTTATTATGCACATCCTGGTTTTTAAGGTGGTTATTTTTAAGTTTTTTTTTTTTAACTTAATAAAAGATTTCTAATTTAGGTCTTGCTTAGACATCTTTTAATTATACTTAGAAACAAGAAACAGTTTAACCATCAGCATTGCATTTGTCCTGGGTCAGAGAGAAAAGCCCTGTGTTCTATCCCACAGGTGTTTATAAGGTAACCCATTCACACTTCATCTTCTGATGGCTGTTACCTTCTATTTCACTTTAATGTCATATCCTCATTAACCCCTCTGAAGTCTAAAAAAGCTCTTTTCCCCCCTTTTTTAAACACATTTTCTTTTGATTATTAAAAAACATCTTTAAGATAACATGCAAACTTTTTACCTACCCAGAATTAATAAGCATTGTACTTGCTCTAAGAGTTATAAACGGTAACTNGACAGGGCTGTTACCTTCTATTTCACTTTAATGTCATATCCTCATTAACCCCTCTGAAGTCTAAAAAAGCTCTTTTCCCCCCTTTTTTAAACACATTTTCTTTTGATTATTAAAAAACATCTTTAAGATAACATGCAAACTTTTTACCTACCCAGAATTAATAAGCATTGTACTTGCTCTAAGAGTTATAAATGGTAACTTCAAAATGAAAAAAAAATGCCTTTTTTGGTGTGGGTTTTGTTTTTTTTTTCGATAAGGCTCCTTTAAAATTGTAATTATTTGTGTTTTCCTACAAATAATTATAATTATTTGAGGTTTTCTTCTTTTGTTAAAAAAAATTTTTCAAAGAAATAGGCACTCCATGATTTGGAATCCAAAATTAATAACAAAGTATCAAGCAGAGGTTAATGTCAGTACTTTGGCCACCTGATGCAAAGAACCAACTCACTGAAAAAGGCCCAGATGCTGGGAAAGATTGAAGGCAGGAGAAGGGGACATGAGAGGATGAGACAGTTGCATGGCATCATCAACTCAATGGACATGAGTTTGAGCAAGTTCTGGGAGATAGCGAAGGACAGGGAAGCCTGGCATGCTGCAGTCCTTGGGGCTGCAGAGTCAGACAGGACAGCCACTAAACAACAACAGAGGTTAATGTAGTTTCACTATTGTGCTTGTCCTCAGGGGTGATCCCAGCAGCTGCTTGTCTGGCCACATCTGGAATCTCACCTCGGTGATAAACTCAAGGGACGTTGAAATGTTTACAGTGCTGTATGTCCCATTAATACACCTTTACCATTCAGAAATCTTTGAAATAAAGCAAGCGTAGCTTAAAAAAAAAAAAAAAAAAGATGGTACTTACATGACACTGAAAAAAAAAAAATCCATATAAAAAAAGATAATCCTACTTCAACCAAAATTAAAGACACTGGCCTATGACAAACATAAAAGCAAGAGACAAGCAAGAAACCAGAAGAAAATATTTTCAAGTTATAAATCTGATAAAGGAATTACATCCAGAATACAGAACTGTTAAACTCACTATAGGAAAACAAAAACCCTCACAAAATAGGGAAAAAAATTTGAACAGACACGTCACCAGAGAAGACATATGGAGAGCAAAGCTCAATTATTAAAGAAATTCACTTTAAAGCTACTCAGTAATGCCCCCTAGGAACCCACTAGAATGAGTAAAATGAAAAAGACTGGCTTTACCAAGTTCTGGCAAAGATATGGAGGAACTCACCTTGAGCCAGACATCCTGGATGTGAAGTCAAGTAGCCCTTAGGAAACATCACTACAAACAAAGTTAGTGTAGGTGATGGAATTCAAGTTGAGCTATTTCAAATACTAAAAGATGATGCTTTGAAAGTGCGCTGCTCAATATGCCAGCAAATCTGGAAAACTCAGCAGTGGCCACAGGACTGGAAAAGGTCAATTTTCACTCCAATCCCAAAGAAAGACAATGCCAAAGAATGTTCAAACAACTGCACAATTGCACTCATCTCACACGTTAGTAAAGTAATGCTCAAAATTCTCCAAGCCAGGCTTCAACAGGATGCAAGCTACCAGATGTTCAAGCTGGTTTTAGAAAAGTCAGAGGAACCAGAGATCAAATTGCCAACATCTGTTGGATCATCAAAAAAAGTAAGAGTTCCAGAAAAACATCTACTTCTGCTTTATTGACTATGCCAAAGTCTCCGACTGTATGGATCACAACAAACTGTGGAAAATTCTTCAAGAGATGGGAATACCAGACACCTTGCCTGCCTCCTAAGAAATCTGTATGCAGGTCAAGAAGCAACAGTTAGAACTGGACATGGAACAACAGACTGGTTCCAAATTGGCAAAGGAGTATGTCAAGGCTGTATATCATCAGCCTGTTTAATTTATATGGAGAGTACATCATGCAAAATGCCAGGCTGGATAAAGCACAAGCTGGAATCAAGATAGCTGGGAGAAATATCAATAACCTCAGAAATGTAGATGACACCACCCTTAAGGCAGTAAGCAAGGAGGAACTAAAGAGCCTCTTGATGAAAATGAAAGAGGAGAGTGAAAAAGTAGGCTTAAAACTCAGCATTCAGAAAACTCAGATCATGGCATCCAGTTCGATAACTTCATGGCAAATAGATGGATAAACAATGGAAACAGGGACAGATTATTTTGGGGGGCTCCAAAATCACTGCAGATGGTGTCTGCAGCCATGAAATTAAAAGACGCTTGCTCCTTGGAAGAAAAGTTATGACAAACCTAGACAGCATATTAAAAAGCAGAGACATTACTCTCCCAACAAAGGTCAGTCTAGTCAAAGCTATGGTTTTCCAGTAGTCATGTATGGATGTGAGAGTTGGACTATAAAGAAAGCTGAGTGCCAAAGAATCAATGCTTTTGAACTGTGGTGTTGGAGAAGACTCCTGAGAGTCCCTTGGACTGCAAGGAGATCCAACCAGTCTATCCTAAAGAAAACCAGTCCTGAATATTCACTGGAAGGACTGATGCTGAAGCTCCAATACTTTGGCCACCTGATGCGAGGAACTGACTCATTAGAAAAGACTCTGATGCTGGGGAAATGAAGGCATGAGAAGGGGATGACACAGGATGAGATGGCTGGATGGCATCACTGACTCAACTGACATGAGTTTGAGCAAGCTCTGGGAGTTGGTGATGGATAGGGAAACCTGGTGTGCTGCAGTTCATGGGGTCACAGAGTCGGACACGACAATGCGACTGCACTGAACAGATGGAGGAACTAAAACTCTTACGTACTGCTATTGGCAATGTAAGGTAGTACAACCACTTTGGAAAACAGTTTGGAAGTTTCTAGAAAAAAATACACCCACCATATTTATCTAGCCATTCCATTCCTAAGTACTTAAAGAAAAATTTAAGTATATATTTATAAAAATATTTGTGCAAAATGTTCAGAGAAGCATTATTTGTAAAAACCTAAGCTAGATAAAATCCAAACATTCAACAGAACTGGAGAACAATTTTCTGTATATCTATACAATGAAATATTACTCAGCAATACATAATTGATAAATACATAATTGTGAATGAACTGAATATCCCAATTATCCCCTGGAGAAGGAAACGGCAACCCACTCCAGTACTCTTGCCTGGAGAATCCCATGGAGGGAGAAGCCTGGTAGGCTGCAGTCCATGGGGTGGCAAAGAGTCGGACACGACTGAGCAACTTCACATCCCAATTATGTCATGCAGAAGGAAGCAGAAAATAAGATTATATACCACATGAATCCTTTCATATAAAATACAAATTAACTTACAAAGACTGAAACCAGATTAGCGGCTGTCTGGGGAAAAGGTCTGGGGCTTCCCAGGTGGCGTTAGTGCTAAAGAACCTGCCTGCCAACGCAGTAGAAGAGACACAAGTTCTGTCCCTGGGTCAAGAAGATCCCCTGGAGAAGGGCATGGCAACCCACTCCAGTACCCTTACCTGGAGAATCCCATGGACAGAGGAGCCTTGTGGGCTACAGTCCATAGGGTCGCACAGAGTCAGACATGACCGAAGCAGGGTACAACTTAGCAGGACCCAACTAGGCAGGATAGAAGGTCAGGATAGGCAGGAGGGAGGCTTCGGTCACTGAGAAAATTTTGGGATTCATTGATATATTAATTTATATTCATGTGAATGATTCTTTAGATATATACATATGTCAAAATAGCAAATTGCATACGTGAATGTGTACCATTTATTCTATGTAAATTAAAAACTTAACTATTTTTAAAAATCAGTTAGATCTTGTCACAAGTTCTATATGTGCAGTTAACTAAGTTTCCACTCAAATATCTGAGCCAGCAGCAATGCACTTACCTTAAAAAAATTTTTTTTAACTGAAACCTGAAGAGGAATAGGCTAGTTGGCAGTCCATAAGTGAATAAATGCATGGGCATGCTCACTCAGTCATGTCCGATTTCTTGCAACCTCACAAACTGTAGCCCTTGGTCTCCTCTACCCATTGGATTTCCCAGGCAAGAATATTGGAATGGGTTTCCATTTCCTTCTCCAGGCGATCTTCTCAACCCAGGGATCAAATCCACATCTCCTGCATTGGCAGGAGGATTCTTTACTACTGAGCCACCTGGGGAAGTCCACGGACTGAATAAATGGAATGAATCCCAAATATACTCCTTCATAATAGATTCTATTTGAGAGCAAAGTGCAGAGGAAAGTGCTATGTAAAGTCTTGCCTTTGCCAGTACCACTTATTCAGCTTTGAGAAAGACAACTGACATTTTTTAAGCCTAGTTTCTTTACCGCAGGACAGCAACAGTATCTATTCTGGCACCTGCAGGTTTTTGGTGATGATCGAAAGTGATAACTCCATAAAACATATTAGAAATTGAAATACGCATAAATAGTGTAAACTGCAAAACCAATTTACCAGTGTATCAATGTAAGGAAATGCAATATGAGCACATTAGAAAATGGATTCATTTTCTTCTATGACTATTTTCAAAAGCATTTGTCAAACCCTTTTTCTCTTTTCTGAATGTTATCTCTTGGATGCCTTAAATATTTCAGTCTCAGGAATTAATTTTTCAAGGTGTTAAACTATTAGTTTAAGTAAAATTTCCATTGTTATTTGACTGAAACCCTGCTCCTCCCCCTCACACTTCAGGCCTGGAGGGCATGGAAGCCAGCAAGGCAACCGAAACCAGCAGGACCCTGTGGGGTTCCTGGGCACAAAAGTTTTTCTGTGTCCCCCATTTTCTTGTTAGCAGGAAATAGGCTTAATTCAGCCTCCAGGATCTTCCCTAAATTATAAAAGTGAAAGTGAAAGTGTAAGTCGTTCAGTCCTGTCCGACTCTTTGAGACCCCTTGGACTATACAGACCATAAGAATTCTCTAGGCCAGAATATTAGAGTAGGTAGCCTTTCCCTTCTCTAGGGGATCTTCCCAACCAGGAATCGAACCCAGGTCTTCCTCATTGCTGGTGGATTCTTTACCAGCTGAGCCACAAGGGGAACCCTAAAATTACAAAAGGGAGATTCAAACAGTTGCTAATCAGGGTAGAGAGGGGACAGGGAGACAAGGGAGGAGCAGTCAGGAAACAATAGTGCAGCCCTAGGGCAGGGTACCGGCTCCCCCTCAAGGAATATACATAAGAATACCTGAGCTGTTTTGCACTTACGGTTTCCCAGGTGGTGCTAGTGGTTAGAGAGAGAAAAAAAAAAAGCTGCCTCAAAGCAGAAGACTTAAGAGATGCTGGTTTGATCCCTGGGTCCAGGAGATCCCCTGGAGAAGGAAATGGCAACCCACCCCATATTCTTGCCTGGGGAAGCCAATGGACAGAGGGGCCTGGCGGGTTAAGGTTCACAGGATGGCAAGGAGTCAGACACAACTGAAGCTACTTAACACACATGCAGTTACTGAAACCCCTACCAGGTGAGAGACGTTAACTGTGTGCTATCCACAAGCACATAGGCCCCAGACTGGTTGGAACCAGAAGGTTAACTCACCCCCAACCAAATAGAAGAAAGTCCACCAGCTGATCACTGCATTCTTTGAACCACTGCTATAGAACTTCTCACTACCCTCTCCAGATCAGGACACACAGTTTCCAGA
Organism: Oreotragus oreotragus; assembly: GCA_006410675.1. Taxonomy (NCBI): domain Eukaryota; kingdom Metazoa; phylum Chordata; class Mammalia; order Artiodactyla; family Bovidae; genus Oreotragus; species Oreotragus oreotragus. Next base: position 578,214 of record SJYX01003199.1, read on the forward strand.
CGATTAACCTTACTGCAGCCCCCCTTTGCAAGGAAAACCAATCAAGCAAATCTTTTCTACTTCACCAAAAAGTCTGTCTCCAAGATTCAATTTGGTACCGGAATAAAGAGACGAAACCTCAGCTACATTAGGGTAATGGAAGGTTACCTTTAATCACTGTTCGTCTGAATCATTTTTCCACCTGCCAGTTCCCTGTTCTCTAACTCCAAGCTGCAAGTACCGTGTTGACCAATTCTAACCTTAATGGTTCTAATTTGTCTTTGGAGTTCTCTGTAACATAACCAAATGCCACTTTTCTCACGGAGTGGCTGTGACTTTCTAGAAGATCCACTCACCCGTGCCCTCCCACAGTCGACTTTCTCCTCCTAGGCGACAACTTCCTCCGGGCTGGCTCATCCCTCAGCTACTGGCTTCTCTAGAGTTAATGTTGACCGTCCATTTCAGCCCTGCATGTGGACTTCCTTTTAAGAGAATTCAGCTCTAGTTCTGTTCTGCAGGGGCCACAGTGGACTCTCGAAAAACAAGCACCTCTGGCCGCCCGTGGTAGAAGAGTGACTCATTCTTACTGCAGAGTTGTTTCTCTTTTTATAGGAGCAGCTCCAGCTAGGCTTCGATTTGTTGTTTATGTATGAGACATACATAAGTTGTTGTGGCCACACAACTTCAAGGGACACATGCCAAGTTCCCCAACGGCTTCTTGAAATGTTTACAGCAGCCGTGGCAGGAAGTCTTCGTGCTCTCCATTGGCTGAGTGACGGTCCTCCCATCCCCACGCTGGGACTCCAGTGTCAGAGGGTTGCAACACAGGGCACAGCGAGGTTTCTTCGGCTTCAGACATTCCTGCAGGAATTCAGGGCAAAAGAAGCGTTCGCAGGGCACCTGCACGGGCTTCTCGGACACCGCTAAGTACACCGAGCACTCGAAGTGGCCCAGGAGGTTGCCTTCGCTCTGACCTCGGCCCTGCAGCGGCGCTACCATCTTGCTGCCCACAGCGCAGCGCAGCGCGACGCTGCTGAGAGGAAACCGAAGGGGCGGGGTTTCTAGGAGTCGGGTGGGGGGTCTCTTGAGCTCTGACAGCTTGATTGCAGAAAAGCAAAATCTGTCCTTTCTCTGAACAGGTGGGCAGGGAGGGAAAGGTAACTCTATGACCATATTCACAAGGAAGTTTCAGGCAGCATTCTTCCTCCTGATGTTCCTCAACCTTCCTTCCCATTGTCTTGAGGTGGAGAGAGGGCTGGTGTCTCTCACTGCTTTAGAAAGTGAGGGCCCTTTGGTATAGCTTGTCCTTAGTTTATTTATCCAGAAATTCCAAACAGAAAGTCTCGTTTTAAAGCTCCTATTGAAAAGACTAAAGTTTGATTAAAGAACTTAGCAGGAAAAAAGTATGTAGTAGAAAGAAAAATCCAAGGAATGATCTGTTGAAAGTATGCATCCGTGTAACTTTTAGGTCCTGGTCATGGAGAAGGCAATGGCACCCCACTCCAGTACCCTTGCCTGGAAACTCCCATGGACGGAGGAGCCCGGTAGGCTGCAGTCCATGGCGTCGTTAAGAGTCGGACACGACTGAGCGAATTCACTATCACTTTTCGCTTTCATGCATTGGAGAAGGAGATGGCAACCCACTCCAGTGTTCTTGCCTGGAAAATCCCAGGGACGGGGGAGCCTGGTGAGCTGCTGTCTATGGGGTCGCACAGAGTCGGACATGACTGAAGCAACTTAGTAGTAGTAGCATGAAGGGATGCAACTGTACCTCTTTTATTTTTATTATTTCATTTTTTGAAAAAGAAATCATGTCAGCATACTGTAATCATTTGTAATATCATGTAAAGATTATTAAGTAGGTGATGGTTTTTCTTGTCAAGAATATAAGATGAAAGGAAAGTAATGATTATGGGAAGAGATGTACTATAATAATTTCTAATTTGGCTAGTATGCATATCTTTAATAAAAAAAGAAAAGAATAAGTCCATTGGTTTAATTTTCAGAATAATCCAAGGCTGTGGAGTTCTTATCTTCAAAGTTAAAACTATTATTATAATTTTGCTTACTCTGGGTATGGCTTTCCAAAAACCATGAAGTAATGGGAGTTGATATCAAAGTTGATAACCATTATTGTAAAGAAGAATATCCACTTTCCTATCCTTTTCATGTGCTATGACCAGAAAGTTTCCATGTGAATTTAATACACCAGAGGGGTGTATCTATGATTGGAAAAATGATTAATGTATATACATATTTAATCAATTGAATTAACAAAAATAGAATGCTCATTTAAAAGTATTTATTTGTAAATACATCATAAGAGTTGTCCTGCCTTAATTATACATAGAAAAAAACAATACTTAAGATCACTTTTATATACTAGTTAAAATTTTGTCTGATATTCTTCAGATCTTTTAGTGTAGAAACTGTGACTTGTTTACTTTCATTGCTAGTCCTGAGAGAAATGTTTATAGCTTAGTTACTGAGAAACTGTCGTTCTGTATTCTTAGGAGGCCACTTGTTGTCAGAGAAGTAATACTAGGAGGATAAAATGTATGCTAAATAAACTATACCCAAACAGCATGTTTCTTTTATTATACTCTTGACAAATAAAGTTACATGATATTAACACCTGGTAGCTCCGATCCCATATAAGAAGTGTTTTAATTTCTTCATATATAAAACAAGCAAACAAAAAAAGAAAATCAGGCAAGACATTGCAAATGATGTTAACATATGGTGATAAATATTTTATATCTGGTTTCAGAATTCCGTCAAATATCCTAAAAATGTAGTATTTTTAATGACTTGGCCAATGAACAGTTAGGTAAAATTTGACTCAATCATATAAAATGCTTTCTTTAAAAACTTGAAAATCAGAAATTTGAGGATTTAATTTTTGGAAGTTTGTAAATGGTAATTAAACCTGTGTTTTAAAATAATTAGATTGTTCATGTATGGATGTAATTTGTCAAATTCCCCATGAAGCAGTATTCTTGTCTGAAGAATTCCGTAGACAAAGGAACTTGGTGGTCTATAGTCCATGGGGTCACAGAGTCAAGCAGGGCTGAGGAACTAACACTTTCACACCTTCACAAATGCTCAACCAAAATACTTAACCCTCTAGTCTTCATTTGTTGTATCTGCATCTTTTACTTCTTGTTGTCCATCTTCTCTTCCATTTCACATTTTAGATGTTAAAGTGCTTTTGCTCTCTTTCTTATCTCTTTATTCTTTGAAAACCAGGTTGGCATTTGGGAAATCTTTTTAAACTTGCCAGCTCACAAGCTGATCACCCATTCATTTTAAGGAGTTTCAGCCACTGCCTTATCTCAACGAGCCCCTTGTCTTTTAAAAGTGAAGCATGGACAGTAGGCTGCACCAAGCTCCTCCGTCCACGGGATTTCCCAGGCAAAAGCACTGGAGTGGGTGCTATTTCAAGCCTTTCTAATTGGAAATGTTGCCATCAAGAATAATTAGGGGGCTGGAATCATCCAACAGCAATTAATAAGAATCTTGTTAAAGGTTAGGATGACTGTGATATAAGGATTGTCAAGGAGATACAAGGTAGAAAGAACTTGTTCCCAGATAATCTTTTCAGAAGTCAGAACTGAGATCAACTGCATCCAGAGTTTAATTTTCAGGATCTGGACATGAGATCACCTGTGTCAACTTAACTTAAGCCCTTTTTCCAGGAAATTCTTACCCAGGAAAATAATGCTATTAAATTATAAATAGCTTCAGAAAATTCCCCCAAATCAATTTGTTCAGGCAAATAATTGTCTCACATGAACAAACAGCTAACTTATCAAATAAAAATTTAATTAATCTGAATTAAACTACTGGGATGAAACCCACAGCCCTATAAATATCTTTATCTGATCTCCCACTTCTGAGATCTTATTAAGACTGTCAACATGTTCACCATTTTTTGAAATAACTGTAATAAGCTTTGTTTTGCTTGATCAAAATGTTACCTGATGGTCTTTTCAAGGGAGTAGGTAGCTGGAAATTCTTAAGTTCTGCTTCTGGAGGGGATTGTTATTTGGTTCTACATTGACCTGTCCTGCACAGGTGATGCATACAATGTCCACTGTCCACCCTCTGCCAATCTCCCTATCTTCAGAGAGACGTTGTGGGTGTCTGCTATGCTCTAGTACTACTGGGGAAATACTCTATTTCTAAAACTATGCAAGATTCAATTTTTATTAACATATCCTGACCAGAAACTGTGATTCCTACTATCTTACAACACCTTCTTATCTCTGATTGCTACTTCTAGAAACTACATTTCTAATAGAATTGTCTAAATTTACGTAACTTAATTAATGTTAGTGTGAGACTTTGGGAATAGATAACAACTGAGGTATCTTTGAATGCAAATATTTCAAAATTCTCTGACTATCTTATCCTTGGAATGTGTTCTCTATAAATAGGCAAGGCAATAGGACTACAATTTCTGCCATTCTACTAATTATCATGGTTGATTTAGCAGATTTGCCTGGCACAAGATTCTTCTCACAAGAACTACATGTAATTTTATATCTGAATCTCAGTGTTTATTTAAAAGAATAAACTTCCTTAGTAGTGATCTATCACAATTATTAGAGTTCAAAGACCAGAACAGTAAAGTGTGAACTCCAGATTGCTGCTGCTGCTAAGTCGCTTCAGTCGTGTCCCACTCTGTGCAACTCCATAGACGGCAGCCTACCAGGCTCTGCCGTCCCTGGGATTCTCCACGCAAGAACACTGGGGTGGCTTGCCATCTCCTTCTCCAATGCATAAAAGCGAAAAGTGAAAGTGAAGTCGCTCAGTCGTGTCCGACTCCTCGCTACCCCAGGGACTGCAGCCTACCAGGCTCCTCTGTCCATGGGATTTTCCAGGCAAGAGGACCACAGTGGGTTGCCATTGCCTTCTCCAAACTCCAGATTAGCAATCTCTGAATGCAATGCATTTCATTTACTTTACACTGAGGTCTTAATAAGATTATGATAAGGAGACTTTCTATTCCAAATGACTTCCAATAAAAATAATTTAGAAAGTTATTGTGATTAATATGACCTAAAAATCAGTAAAGAATGGACAGACTTAAATAAATAAAAGCTTTGTCAGCTGCACTCACTCAGGATGACCAAAAATTTCTTGAAGGGCTTTAATGTAGTAAGTTCTGGCCTTTGGCTGATAAGCACATGTATATTTTCCAGAAATGAAAATGGATTGTAGCATGTGATAAGTTGGGTTTTAAGATAGTATGAGTAAAATATTTATAGATTTTATTTTCTAAAATGTTGAATTATTTGTATGAGATACTTATATAATACTTAAATATTTAATAAAACTGATTAAATTATAAGGTTGGTAAGCATGTATAACTTATTTTAGAGAAAATGATTAACACTCACAAGGTATAATAAATCCTACAAAAAAACAGTATGAACATTCAAATGTAAAATAGGCAAAATAATTACATTAGAAACATATAAATTGAAATATAAGTGGTCAATAATGATATGAAATTATTCTATTTTGTTAACAAATAAATAATTAAAATATCAATTGGATACAACTTTTCAGCTGTCACATTTGTAAAATCTTTTAAAAGTCTGATAGTAGCCAATATGAATATTTATACACTGAGGATGGAAGTGTCAACTGATGCCACTTAATAAAAATGAGCAATTTGGTAATGTTCAAGTATCCTTAAATATACATCAAGTAAACTGTTCTTAAAGATATTCACACTAACACATAAGTACACAATGATTTAGAACTAGGATACTTTTTGAATCACAGTCATTGCATAACAAACTAGGATACTTTTTGAATCACAGTCATTGCATAACAAAGTGGCATGAAATAAATACCCATAGAAATTTGATTTTTTTAAAAAAAGGATCATCCATATAATGGATTACCTGCAGCCATTAAAATAATGGCATAAATCTACATATACTGACACTAAGATATGTTCACAATTTATTGTAAGTAGAAGACTACATGCTATAAAGCACAGTGCTTAATATAGTCTCAATTAAACAAAATTAATAGTATAAAGAGGTAAGGAGTTAGATATGGAGATAGACAGCCCTCTGAAGACTAATCATCTAGTTTAACAATGGTAGCTTCTGGAAAGTGAAATTGTAAGAATGAGGTGGGAGGGGCTCATTTTCTGTTTTAAACACTTCTTTATTACTTAAATGACTTATTTTATTAGTTTTATATAAGAAAGAGAAATTTACATATTAAGAATAAACATTTTGAAATCTCTCTCTGGCAATTATCCATTTCATACTGTCACTTATATATATTTACCAGTTATTCTTTGTCCAAAAGTTGTCATTCCTACCTATCCCAGGTATTCAAATGTTTTTCTAGTACTACTTTGAAAAGGCCAGTAGGATTACTTACCACTTTATTTGGAAATTCCTAATATCTGAATTTTTGCTCTTGAATCCACCAAGAAGTTAATGTAGAAAGTAGGAAAAGGGCAAAATTAACTCTCCAAATATCTATTTTTCAGAGTTAACAATAGTGCTGAATTGATCCTGGAGAAAAAGTCTTTATAAAATACTATAAATAAATATTATATATAAGACAGTGTTGTATATCGGAGAAGTTCATGGGTACCTATCATTCCTTCTTTGATTTATGAGACTTTGAGTTTTGTTCACCCACTTAGGGTGGTTAAATGCTGCTCTTGAAAAGTTCCACCTGATGAAGCAAATACCACCAGTACTTGATATAATGACCCATCAGGATCATTATATTGGAATGGGTGAATTTAACTCAGATTACCGTTATATCGACTACTGTGGGCAAGAATCCCTTCGAAGAAATGGAGTAGCCATCATAGTCAACAAGAGTCTGAAATACAGTACTTGGATGCAATCTCAAGAATGAAAGAATGAACTCTGCTCATTTCCAAGGCAAACCATTCAATATTACAGTAATCCAAGTCTATGCCCTGAACAGTAATGCTGAAGAAGCTGAAGTTGAATGGGTCTATGAAGACCTATAAGACCTTCTAGAACTAACACCCCCCAAAAAATGTCCTTTTCATTATAGGGGTGTGGAATGCAAAAGTAGGAAGTCAAGAGATACGTGGAGAAACAAGCAAATTTGGCCTTGAATTACAAAAAGAAGCAGGTCAAAGGCGAACAGAATTTTGCTAGGAGAACGCACTAGTCATAGCAAACACCCTCTTCCAACAACACAAGAGAAGACTCTACTAATGGACATCACCATATGGTCAATGCGGAAATCAGATTGATTATATTCTTTGTAGCCAGAGATGGAAACACTCTATACAGTCAGCACAAACAAGAATGGGATCTGACTATGACTCAGATCATGAACTCCTTACTGCCAAATTCAGACTTAAATTGAAGAAAGTAGGGAAAACCACTAGACCATTCAGATATGACCTAAATCAAATCCCTTACAATTATACAGTGGAAGTAACAGATAGATTCAAGGGATTAGATCTGATAGAGTGCCTGAAGAACGATGGACAGAGGTTCGTGACGTTGTACAGAGGGCAGTGATCAAGACCATCCCCAAGAAAAAGAAATGCAAAAAGGCAAAATGGTCATGTGAGGAGGCTTTGCAAATAGCTGAGAAAAAAAGAGAAGCAAAAGGCAAAGGAGAAACAGAAAGATATACCCATCTGAATGCAGAGTAACAAAGAATAGCAAGGAGAGATAAGAAAGTCTTCCTCAGTGAACAGTGCAAAGAAATAGAGGAACACAACAGAACGGGAAAGACTAGAGATCTCTTCAAGAAAATTAGAGATACCAAAGGAAATTTTCACACAAAGATGGGCACAATTACGGACAGAAATGATATAGACCTAACAGAAGAAGAAGATATTAAGAAGATATGGTAAGAATACACAGAACTATACAAAAAAGATCTTCATGACCCAGATAACCACAAGGTGGTGATCACTCACGTAGAGCCAGATATGCTGGAATGAGAGGTCAAGTGGGCCTTAGAAAGCATCACTACAAACAAAGCTAGTGGAGGTGATGGGATAACAATTGAGCTATTTCAAATCCTAAAAGATAATGCCGTTAAAGTGGTGTACTCAATATGCCAGAAAATTTGTAAAACTTAGCAGTGGCCACAGGACTGGAAATGGTTCGTTTTCTTTCCAGTTCCAAAGAAAGGCAATGTCAAAGAATGTTCAAACAACTGCACAGCTCCACTCATCTCACACACTAGTAAGGTAATGCTGAAAATGCTTCAACAATACATGAACCTGAACTTCCAGATGTTCAAGCTGGGTTTAGAAAAGGCAGAGGAACCAGAAATCAAATTGCCAGCATCTGTTGGATCATCAAAAAAGCAAGCGAGTTCCAGAAAAACATCTACTTTTGCTTTATTGACTATGCCAAAGCCTTTGACTGGATCACAGCAAACTGTGGAAAATTCTTAAAGAGATGGGAATACCAGACCACTTTGCCTGCCTCCTGAGAAATCTGTATGCCAGTCAAGAAACAACAGTTAGTTGGCAGAAAGTAAGGAAGAACTAAAGAGCCTCGAAATGAAAGTGAAAGAGGAGAGTGAAAAAGTTGTCTTAAAGCTCAACCTTCAGAAAACTAACATCGTGGCATCAGTCCCACCACTTCATGACAAATAGATGGGGAAACAACAGAAACGGTGACAGACTTTATTTTGGGGGGCTCCGAAATCACTGCAGATGGTGACTGCAGCCAACAAATTAAAAGACACTTGCTCCTTGGAAGGAAATTTATGACCAACCTAGACAGCTTATTGAAAAGCAGAGACATTACTTTGTCAACAAAGTTCTGTCTACTCAAAGATATGGTTTTTCCAGTAGTCATGTATGGATGTGAGAGTTGGACTATAAAGAAAGCTGAGTTCCAAAGAATTGATGCTTTTGACCTATGGTGTGGAGAAGATTCTTGAGAGTCCCTTGGACTGCAAGGAGATTCAACCAGTCCGTCCTAAAGGAAATCAGTCCTGAATTTTCATTGGAAGAACTGATATTGAAGCTGAAACTCCAATACTTTGGCCACCTGATGTGAAGAACTGACTCATTTGAAAAGACCCTGATGCTGGGAAAATTGAAGGCAGGAGGAGAAGGTGATGACAGAGGATGAGGTGGTTGATGTCATGACCAACTCGATGAACATGAGTTTGAGCAAGCTCTAGGAGTTAGTGACGGACAGGGAAGCCTGGTGTGCTGCCATCCATTGGGTCACAAAAAGTCAGACATAACTGATCAACTGAACTGAACTGAGGATCACATGCTTACCAAAGCAAACAAAATGCCATAAGCCCTTCTGCCTTTATAGAAGATGATTATGGTCAGACATCCAACAGGTTTGAGTTTAATTCCCAGCTCTTCCACGTAACAGCTCTGTGAACTGGGACAAACTATGAAGCTTCTCAGTCTCCGCATTCAATCTGTATTTGAATAATAGTAGTACCTACCTCATAGAGTTATTTTAATGATTAAATAAGACAACACATACAAATGGTTAGCATAGTACCCGCACAAAGAAACACTCAAACTATTGGGTCTTATTGTTTATATAGAGTGCTGTGCTGTGTTGAGTCACTCAGTTGTGTCTGACTCTTTGCGACCCTGTGGACTGTAGCCCACCAGACTCCCCTGTCCATGGGGATTCTCCAGGCAAGAATACTGGAGTGGATTGCCATTTCCTCCTCCAGGGAATCAATTGTCGATTTATTTCCATGCTAAAAAATAGCCTATCTTATAGCCAACATTAATGAAAACTATAAGCAATATAAGTAATGAAAAACACTATTGAAATTGTTTAATACTGTTTTATTTCTCAAAAGCCTTATGTCTACAGGCAGCTTCAATTCAGTTTTTCAAAACCAAATTTAAATCCATCATGTATGGTCACCCTCAAAAATCCAGTTTAGTAGATACTGTGATTCTCTGGAATATTCAGCATCAGCCTCAATCAAAGGAAGTTCTACTATGGCAGGTGTGGTATTCCAAGGCAAGTTAGAGGAACAGAGCAATGTCAATTTCCTGGTTTTTGTCAGTGTTACATGCATCATATTAAGGAAGTTGTTGTTGTTGTTCAGTCACTAAGTTGTGCCAGACTCCTTGTGACCCATAGACTGCAGCACACCAGACTTCCCTGTCCTTCACCATCTCCTGCAGCTTGCTCAAACTGATGCCCATTGATGCCATCCAACCATCTCATCCTCTGTCGTTCCCTTCTCCTCCTGCCTTCAATCTTTCCCAGCATCAGGGTCTTTTCCAATGAGTTGGCTCTTTGTATCAGGTGGACAAAGTATTGGAGCTTCAGCTTCAGCATCAGTCCTTCCAATGTAAATTAAATAACCTCATAATCTCTCAGAGAAAGCCTGTCAATTTTCTTCTGAAACAGAGCTATGCCACATTTTGCAGCTAAAAAAAAAAAAAAGAAAAGAAACAGAGCTGAATTAAAAGCTGTGTGGATCACAATAAACTGTGGAAAATTCTGAAAGAGATGGGAATACCAGACCACCTGACCTGACTTTTGAGAAACTGGTATGCAGGTCAGGAAGCAACAGTTAGAACTGGACATGGAACAACAGACTGGTTCCAAATAGGAAAAGGAATATGTCAAGGCTGTATATTGTCACCCTGCTTATTTAACTTATATGCAGAGTACATCATGAGAAACGCTGGGCTGGAAGAAGCACAAGCTGGAATCAAGATTGCCAGGAGAAATATTAATAACCTCAGATATACAGATGACACCACCCTTATGGCAGAAAGTGAAGAACTAAAGAGCTTCTTGATGAAAGTGAAAGAGGAGAGTGAGAGAGTTGGCTTAAAGCTCAACATTCAGAAAACTAAGATCATGGCATCTTGTCCCATCACTTCATGAGAAATAAATGGGGAAACAGTGGAAACAGTGTCAGACTTTATTTTGGGGGCTCCAAAATCACTGCAGATGTTGATTGCAGCCATGAAATTAAAAGACGCTTACTCCTTGGAAGGAAAGTTATGACCAACCTAGATAGCATATTCAAAAGCAGAGACATTTTGCCAACTAAGGTGAGTCTAGACAAGGCTGTGGTTTTCCCTGTGGTCATGTGTGGATGTGTGAGTTGGACTATAAAGAAAGCTGAGTGCCGAAGAATTGATGCTTTTGAACTGTGGTGTTGGAGAAGACTCTTGAGAGTCCTTTGGACTGCAAGGAGATCCAACCAATCCAGTCCATCCTAAAGGAGATCAGTCCTGGGTGTTCATTGAAAGGACTGATGCTAAAGCTGAAACTCCAATACTTTGGCCACCTCATGGGAAGAGTTGAGTCTCTTGAGTTTCCAAGACTCATTGGAAAAGACCCTGATGCTGGGAGGGATTGGGGACAGGAGGAGAAGGGGACGACAGAAAATGAGATGGCTGGATGGCATCACTGACTCGATGGACATGAGTTTGAGTGAACTCTGGGAGTTGGTGGTGGACAGGGAGGCCTGGCGTGCTGTAATTAATGGGGTTGCAAAGAGTTGGACACGACTGAGTGACTGAACTGACTGACTGAAGTGATAAAGAGAATTTTAGATGTAATGACCATTCTTAATGGGTAAAGGGGAACTCTCAAGTGGGATGCTAAAGAGATTGGTGAGACCTCATATTTACCAACAGAGAAGGCAATGGCACCCACTCCAGTACTCTTGCCTGGATAATCCCATGGATGGAGGAGCCTGGTAGTCTGCAGTCCATGGGGTTGCAAACAGTCAAACACGACTGAGTGACTTCACTTTCACTTTTCACTTTCATGCATCGGAGAAGGAAATGGCAACCCACTCCAGTGTTCTTGCCTGGAGAATCCCAGGAACAGGGGAGCCTGGTGGGCTGCCGTCTATGGGGTTGCACAAAGTCGAACACAACTGAAGTGACTTAGCAGCAGCAGCAGCATATTTACCACATCTTATATTAATCATCCAAAAAAGAAAGAAAACACACATTCATTAAATCTGCAGATGGTACTAAATATAGCTCAATGTTAGCTTTGATAGAGGACAACGTTTGTGTAAAAAGGGCTCTTCCAGTTAGAAATAAGGTCATAAACTGCCTGAGATATGACTCCCAAACAATCCATATTTATCAGGCTATTAGCATCACACAGTGTTAAAACCAACTACATTTTATTTTCTTCTTCTTCTGCTTTTTCCTCCTTTCAATTTTTCATTACAGAATTATGTACAGAATGCTCGTTATGTACAGAATTGAAAATATACATAATTAAAAAGAACAAAAATGAATAGCTCTTATTAACATTTAGTTCTGTATTTCCAGATGTATATAACACAGTCTCTATCATGTTTGCAAATGGATCGGTTTCTCTAATTTTTAATTTTTAATAGCATTCTATGTCTCCATTTTCAGTAATCTGTGGCTTCCTGCTGCTTCACCTGATCAAGCACAGGCTCTTTCAAGGAAGCCACTCATCATGGAAGCTCAAACTTTCTCATTCTGTTTATGTCCATACAGTTCTCAGTAGCTGGATGAACTCTGAGAAAAGTCAGGCAGGTGGATCAGAGAGAGCACAAAGGAGTTAACCAGTAGAAGCACGGTGACTACATTTTCAGTTCTGTTGTTTTATCTGTAAATGTGCCTGCTAAGTCACTTCAGGTGTGTCCAACTCTTTGCAACCCCATGGACTATAACCTGCCCAGCTTCTCTGTCTATGGGGATTCTCCAGGCAACAATACTGGAGTGGGCTGCTATTTCTTACTCTGGCGGATCAAACCTGCTTTGGCAAGTAGGTTATTTACCAGTAGTGTCACCTGGGAAGCCCAAAATACATATTACATATTAACATAGCCAGAAAACTCAATCACATTTGAGTTCATACATGAACTTTATAAGAAAGAACAAGTATTTTAATCTTATTTCGCCACTTAAAATTTTTTCATTTTTATTTTAAAATTGTGGTAAAATATGTATAAACATTTTTACCATTTTGGCCATTTTCAAGGGTACAGCTCAGTGCTTTTCAGTACACTTACACTGTTGTGCATCCATTGCCACCATCCATCCCTGAAACTCAGTTTATCCTGCAAATACAAAACACTTTCCAATAACTCTCCATCCATCTTCCCTCCTATCCTTGGCCACCACCGTTTCATTTTCTGTCTCTATGAATTTGACTACTTAGGTACCTCATGTAAGTGGAATATATATTACTTGACCTTTTGTGACTAGCTTGTTTCACTTATCAGCATGTTTTCAAGTTTCATCCATGTTGTAGCATTTTTCAGAATATCTTTCATTTTGGATGCTGAATTACATTCCTTTGTATGTATAGACCACGTTTTGTTTATCCATTCATCCATTCATGGGCATTTAAGTTGCTTTCACCTTTCAGCTATTGTGACTAATGCTGCTGTGAACCTGGGTCTAGTCCATGCTTTCAGTTCTTTTGACTATATATACCCAGAAGTGGAATTGCTGGATAACATGATAATTCTGTTTTCAATTTTTGTTGGGTGGCTGTTCCATTTTCCAAAGTATATGTACCATTTTACATTCATGCTATCAGTGCTCAAGAGTTCCAATTTTCTTCCAACACTTATTTTCTATTTTTATAATAACTATCTTAATGAGTGAAACTTTATTTCACTTACATTTGACTGTATTTTCATTGAGTTATAATTAGCATACATCCTAACTACATTAGGTTTAGATGTACAACATAGCAATTTGATATTTTTGTATATTATGAAATGACCAATGCAATAAAAAGTTACCATTCATCACCATACAAAGCTGTTGCAATACTATTGACTATATTCTCTATGTTTATATTACATCCCCTGACTTACATATTTTAGGGTTGGAAGTTTGAACCTCTTAATTCACTTTGCTTATTTTGTCCATTCCTCCATCACCTTTTGTCTGACAACCACCAGTTTCTGTTTCTATGATTCTATCTATGAGTCTGTTTCTCTTTTGTTTGTTCCTTTGTTGTGTGTTTTATTTATTTATTTTGATTGGAGGCTAATTACTTTACAATATTGTAGTGGGTTTTGCCATACATTGACATGAATCAGCCATGGGTANTATCTATGAGTCTGTTTCTCTTTTGTTTGTTCCTTTGTTGTGTGTTTTATTTATTTATTTTGATTGGAGGCTAATTACTTTACAATATTGTAGTGGGTTTTGCCATACATTGACATGAATCAGCCATGGGTATACATGTGTTCCCCATCCTGAAACCCCCTTCCACCTCCTTCCTCATCCCATCCCTCAGGGTAATCCCAATGCTCTAGCCCTGAGCACCTTGTCTCATGCATCGAACCTGGACTAGGGATCTGTTTCACATATGATAATATGCATGTTTCAATGCTATTCTCTCAAATCATCCCACCCTCGCCTACTCCTACAGAGTTCGAGAGACTGTTCTATACATCTGTGTCTCCTTTGCTGTTTAGATACCACATATAAGTGAAGTCATGTAGTACTTGCTTTTCTCTGTCTAACTTATTTCAGTTAACATAATACCCTTTAGATGATGTTTTATCATCCCTCAAGTCTTTAACAGAAATTGCTCTATATGTAGGTATAGATTCAATGTGTCTGTGGGAGAGGTAAGCTCAGGGTCTTCCTATGCCCCCATCTTAGAGTTCTCTTGATGGTATTTTTAATTTAAAGCTGAAAAAGCATGATTGTTAGACATGTTAGTTTTTGTTTCCATTTCAAGAAAGAACTGCTATTTATAAAATAATAATTTTTTAGATTATTTTTGGAAAAATGAAGTTCCTAATTACTATTCATTGCAAGAGAGAAGTAGATTTGCATTTCCCTGTGTGTATGTATTGCTCAGTCGTGCCCAACTCTGTAACCCCATGGACTGCAGCCCATCAGATTCCTATGTCCATGAAGATTCTCCAGGCAAGAATACTAGAGTGAGTTGCCACATCCTACTCCAAAGGAACTTCCCACACCAAGGATCGAACCCAGGTCTCCCACATTGCAGGTGTATTCTTTATCATCCGAGCCACCAGGGAAGCCCATATTATGAAAAGAATTAAGAATTCTTCCTAATTCTTTATACTCTCCATTAAAATATTATATTGGATTTAGAAGAACACTAAATTTTTGCAAAGACTAAAAAAGAATTTGCAGAGGATAAAATATGTCAACCCACCATTGTTTCCATACTGACCTTGTGTTCTGTTCTCTTGAGTTGACCAAAAATATCACAGATACTTCTCTTAGTGGTTAGAAACATGAAAATTTATAATTCAATAATTTAAATCTTTAAACAAAAAGAATTCACAGAAAAAATTAGGTACAGGAAATGTTTTGTTTATTACATGTCCTACTTTTATTCACTGCCAAACAGCAGCAAACAGAATGTAAGCAAAAGAAATAAATAATACACCAGAAAATAAAACAATAAGCTTGATGAAATCTATTTTGTTTCTCTCTATTATTACTTAATAATACAGAAGCACAATCATCTCCCAGTTGCTTAAGCATCCCTTTCTTTTCAAGGCCCATCATGATAAGCCTATATGCTATGCAGGTATTGACTGCATACTACTGAACAAAGGAGTAAAGAGAACATTAATCTAATACATTTAGCTAATACTTATATCATTTAGATGTATATCAATTCTTAGGGAGAAGTAGTACAGTGTGACATTATTAGATTGTCAAACACAGAAAATCTCTCACTTATTTCAGTGATTGTAAGCCACTCCAAAGTGAAGTGAAATGAAGTCGCTCAGTCGTGTCCGACTCTTTGCGACCCCATGGACTGTAGCCTACTAGGCTCTTCTGTCCATGGGATTTTCCAGGCAATAGTCCTGGAGTGGATTGCCATTTCCTTCTCCAGGGGATCTTCCCAACCCAGGGATCGAACCCGGGTCTCCAGCATTGTAGACAGACGCTTTACCATCTGAGCCACCAGGGAGGTCCAAAAGCCACTACAAAAGACACCTGTAATGGCTGACAGCAGAGTACAAAGAAAAAGAGTAAGAGTCAAATAGGAAGCTTTAAATAGAACTATCCTTATCCATCAGACGGCAGATGGAATGAAAACCACAGTCACAGAAAACTAACCAAACTGATCACATGGATCAGAGCCTTGTTTAACTCAATGAGACTATGAGCCATGCTGTGCAGGGCCACCCAAGACAGATAGGTCATGGTGGAGAGGTCTGACAAAATGTGGTCTACTGAAGAAGGGAATGGCAAGCCACTTCAGTATTCTTGCCTTGAGAACCCCATGAATAGTATGAAAAGGCAAAAAGATATGACACTGAAAGATGTATTCCCCAGGTCGGTACATGCCCAATATGTTAATGCAGAAGAGTGGAGAAATAATGCCAGAAAGAATGAAGAGATGGAACTAAAGTGAAAACAATGCCCAGTTTTGAATGTGACTGATGATGGAAGTAAATTTTGATGTTGCATAGGAATCTGAAATGTTTTGTCTATGAATTAACGTAAAATGGAAGTGGTCACACAGAAGATGGCAAGAATGAACATTAACATTTTAGGAATCAGTGAACTAAAAAGGACTGAAATAGGTGAATTTAACTCAGATGACTATTATATCTACTACTGTGGGAAAGAATCCCTGAGAAGAAATGGAATAGCCCTCATAGTCAACAAAAGAGTCTGAAATGCAGTACTTGGGTGCATCTCAAAAGCGACAGAATGATCTCTGTTCATTTCCAAGGCAAACCATTCATTCAACATCACAGTAATCCAAGCCTAATCTCCAACACTAATGCTGAAAAAGCTGAGGTTGATAGTTCTATGATGATCTACAAGACTTTCTAGAACTAACACCAGAAAGAGATGTAATTTTAATCACAGGGGACTGGAATGCAAATGTAGGAAGTCAAGAAATACCTGGAGTAACATGCAAGCTTGGCCTTGGAGAACAAAATGAAGCAGGGCAAAGGCTAATAGAGTTTTGCCAAGAGAACACACTGGTCATAGCGAAGACCCTCCTCCAACAACACAAGAGAGGACTCTAAACATGGACATCACTGATGGTCAATACCAAAATCAGACTCATTACATTCTCTGCAACCCAAGAAAGAGAAACTCTATACAATCAGCAAAAGCAAGAGCAGGAGCTGACCAAGGTCAGATCATAAACTCCTTATTGTAAAATTCAGATTCATTGAAGAAAATAGGGAAAACCACTAGACCATTCAGATATGACCTAAAGCAAATCCCTTACGATTATACAGTGGAAGTAACAAACAGAATGAAGGGATTAAATCTGATAGAGAGTGCCTGAAGAACTATGGATGGAGGTTTGTGACATTGTACAGGAGGCAGTGATCAAGATCTTCCCCAAGAAAAAGAAATGCAAAAGTCCGCTCTACACATCTATCTCTTTTGCTGTCTTGCATACAGGGTCCTCATTACCATCTTTCTAAATTCCATATATATGTGTTAGTATACTGTATTCGTGTTTTTCTTTCTGGCTTACTTCACTCTGTATAATCCAAAAACCGATACAGTACTGTAAAGTAAAATAAAGTAAAAATAAAAATTAAAAAAAAAAAAAGAAAAAGAAATGCAAAAAGGCAAAATGGCTGTCTGAGGAGGCCTTACAAATAGCTGTGAAAAGAAGAGAAGCAAAAGGCAGAGGAGAAAAGGAAAGATTACCCTATTTTAATACAGAGTTCCAAAGAATAGCAAGAAGAGACAAGAAAGCCTTTCTCAGTGATCAGTGCAAAGAAATAGAGGAAAACAACAGAATGGGAAAGACTAGAGATCTCTTCAAGAAAATTACAGAATTCAAGGGAATAGTTCATGTAAAGATGGGCACAATTAAGGACAGAAATGATATGGACCTAACAGAAGCAGAAGATATTAAGAAGAAGTGGCAAGAATACACAAAAGAACTATACAAAAAAGTTCATCATGACACAGGTAATCACGAGGTGGTGATCACTCATGTAGAGCCAGACATCCTGGAATGCGAAGTTGTGGGGGGCCTTAGGAAGCATCAGAGTGAACCAAGCTAGTGGAGGTGATGGAATAACAGTTGCTGCTGGTGTTGCTGCTAAGTCGCTTCAGTCGTGTCCGACTCTGTACGATCCCATAGATGGCAGCCCACCAGGCTCCACCATCCCTGGAATTCTCCAGGCAAGAACACTGGGGTGGGTTGCCATTTCCTTCTCCAATGCATGAATGTGAAAAATGAAAGTGAAGTCACTCAGTCGTGTCCGACTCTTAACGACCCCTTGGACTGCAGCCTACCAGGCTCCTCCGTCCATGGGATTTTCCAGGCAAGGGTACTAGAGTGGATTGCCATTGCCTTCTCTGAGGAGTAACAGTTGAGCTATTTCAAATCCTAAAAGATGATGCTGTTAAAGTGGTGCGCTCAATATGCCAGAAAATTTGTAAATCTCAGCAGTGGCCACAGGACTGGAAATGGTCAGTTTTCATTCCAATACCAAAGAAAGGCAATTTCAAAATGTTCAAACAATTGCACAATTGCACTCATCTCACATGCTAGCAAAATAATGCTGAAAACTCTCCAAGCAAGGCTTCACATGAACTGAGAACTTCCAGATGTTCAGGCAGGATTTTAAAAAGGCAGAGGAACCAGAGATCAAATTGCCAATATCCATGGGATAATGAAAAAAGCAAAACAATTCAAGAAAAACATCTACTTCTGCTTTATTAAAAATGCCAAAGCTTTTGACTGTGTTCAGTTCAGTTCAGTTGCTCAGTTGTGTCTGACTCTTTGTGACCCCATGAACTGCAGCACGCCAGGCCTCCCTGTCCATCACCACCACCTGGGGTTTACCCAGACTCATGTCCATTGAGCTGGTGATGCCATCCAACCACCTCATCCTCTGTCATCCCCTTCTACTTCTTGCCTTCAACCTTTCCCAGCATCAGAGTCTTTTCAAATGAGTAGCTCTTCACATCAGGTGGCCAAAGTATTGGAGTTTCAGCTTTAGCATCAGTCCTTCCAATGAACACCCAGGACTGTCTCCTTTAGGAAGGATTGGTTGGATCTCCTTGCAGTCCAAGGGACTCTCAACAGTTGAAAAGTTTCAATTCTTCAGCACTCAGCTATCTTTATAGTCCAACTTTCACACTCATACTGGAAAAAACATGGCCTTGACTAGATGGACCTTTGTTGACAAAGCAATGTCTCTGCTTTTTAATATGCTGTCTAGGTTGGTCATCACTTTCCTTCCAAGGAGTAAATGTCTTTTAATTTCATGGCTGCGATCACCATCTGCAGTGATTTTGGAGCCCCCAAAATAAAGTCAGCTACTGTTTCCCCTCTTTCCCCATCTATTTCCCATGAAGTGCTGGGACTGGATGCCATGATCTTAGTTTTCTGAACATTGAAATTTAAGTCAAGGTTTTCCCTCTCTTCTTTCGCTTTCATCAAGAGACTTTTTAGTTCCTCTTCACTTTCTGCCATAACGGTGGTGTCATCTGCGTATCTGAGGTTATTGATATTTCTCTTGGCAATCTTGATTCCAGCTTGTGGTTCATCCAGCCCAGCGTTTCTCATGACATACTCTGCATATAAGTTACATAAGCAGGGTGACAATATACAGCCTTGACGTACTCCTTTTCCTATTTGGAACCAGTCTGTTGTTCCATCCAGTTCTAACTGTTGCTTCCTGACCTGCACACAGATTTCTTAAGAGGAAGGTCAGGTGGTATTCCCATATCTTTCAGAATTTTCCACAGTTTATGGTGAACCACACAGTCAAAGGCTTTGGCATAATCAATAAAGCAGAAATAGATGTTATTCTGGAACTCTCTTGCTTTTTCCATGATCCATCAGATGTTGGCAATTTGGTCTCTGGTTTCTCTGCCTTTTCTAAAACCAGCTTGAATATCTGAAAGTTCATAGTTCATNGTCTAGGTTGGTCATCACTTTCCTTCCAAGGAGTAAATGTCTTTTAATTTCATGGCTGCGATCACCATCTGCAGTGATTTTGGAGCCCCCAAAATAAAGTCAGCTACTGTTTCCCCTCTTTCCCCATCTATTTCCCATGAAGTGCTGGGACTGGATGCCATGATCTTAGTTTTCTGAACATTGAAATTTAAGTCAAGGTTTTCCCTCTCTTCTTTCGCTTTCATCAAGAGACTTTTTAGTTCCTCTTCACTTTCTGCCATAACGGTGGTGTCATCTGCGTATCTGAGGTTATTGATATTTCTCTTGGCAATCTTGATTCCAGCTTGTGGTTCATCCAGCCCAGCGTTTCTCATGACATACTCTGCATATAAGTTACATAAGCAGGGTGACAATATACAGCCTTGACGTACTCCTTTTCCTATTTGGAACCAGTCTGTTGTTCCATCCAGTTCTAACTGTTGCTTCCTGACCTGCACACAGATTTCTTAAGAGGAAGGTCAGGTGGTATTCCCATATCTTTCAGAATTTTCCACAGTTTATGGTGAACCACACAGTCAAAGGCTTTGGCATAATCAATAAAGCAGAAATAGATGTTATTCTGGAACTCTCTTGCTTTTTCCATGATCCATCAGATGTTGGCAATTTGGTCTCTGGTTTCTCTGCCTTTTCTAAAACCAGCTTGAATATCTGAAAGTTCATAGTTCATGTACTGTTGAAGCCTGGCTTGGAGAATTTTGAGCATTACTTTACTAGCATGTGAGATGAGGGCAATTGTGTGGTAGTTTGAGCATTCTTTGGCATTGTCTTTCTTTGGGTTGGAGTGAAAATTCACCTTTTTCCAGTTCTGTGGCCACTGCTGAGTTTTCCAAATTTGTTGGCATATTGAGTGCAGCACTTTCACAGTGTCATCTTTCAAGATTTAAAATAGTGAGTGATTACACCATTGTGATTATCTGGGTCATGAATATCTTTTTTTGTACAGTTCTTATGTGTCCTCTTGCCACCTCTTCCTAATATCTTCTGCTTCTGTTAGGTTCATAACATTTCTGTCCTTTACTGAGCCCATCTTTGCATGAAATATTCCCTTGGTATCTCTAATTTTCTTGAAGAGATCTCTAGTCTTTCCCATTCAATTGTTTTCCTCTATTTCTTTGCACTGATTCCTGAAGAAGGCTTTCTTATCTCTCCTTACTATTCTTTGGAACTCTGCATTCAAATTGGTATATCTTTCCTTTTCTCCTTTGCTTTTTGCTTCTCTTCTTTTTACTGCTGTTTTTCACTCAGACAGCCATTTTGCTTTTTTGCATTTCTTTTTCTTCGGGATGGTCTTGATCCCTGTCTCCTGTACAATGTCATGAACCTCCATCAGGCAGTCTGTCTATCATATCTAGTCCCTTAAATCCATTTCTCACTTCCACTGTATAATTGTAAGGGATTTGATTTAGGTCATACCTGAAGGGTCTATTGGTTTTCCCCACTTTCTTTAATTTAAGTCTGAATTTGAAAATAAGGAGTTCATAATCTGAGCCACAGTCAGCTCCCAGTCTTGTTTTTGCTGACTGTATAGAGTGTCTCCTTCTTTGGCTGCAAAGAATATAATCAATCTGATTTCAGTATTGACCATCTGGTGATGTCCATGTGTAGAGTCTTCTCTTGTGTTGTTGGAGGAGGCTGTTTGCTGTACCAGTGAATTCTCTTGGCAAAACTCTATTAGACTTTGCCCTGCCTCATTCTGTACTTCAAGGCCAAATTTGCCTGTCACTCCAGGAGTTTCTTGATTCCTACTTTTGCATTCCATATCCCTATAATGAAAAGGGCATCTCTTTTGGCTGTTAGTTCTAAAATATCTTGTAGGTCTTCATAGACCATTCAACTTCAGCTTCTTCAGCATTACTGCTCGGGACATAGACTTGGATTACCATGATATTGAATGGTTTGCCTTGGAAATGAGCAGAGTTCATTCTGTTGTTTTTGAAATTGCATCCAAGTACTGCATTTCAGACTCTTTTGTTGACTATGATGGCTACTCCATTACTTCTAAGGGATTCCTGCCCACAGTAGTAGATATAATGGTCTACCATCAATATAGATATTGATTGTGTGGATCACAACAAACTGTGGTAAATTCTTAAAGAGATGGGAATACCATTTCACCTTGCCTGCCTCCTGAGAAATCTGTATGCCAGTCAAGAAGCAACAGTTAGAACTGGACATCGAACAACAGACTCTTTTCAAATTGAGAGAGGAGTAAGTCAAGGCTGTATGTTGTCACCTTTGTTATTTAACTTATATGCAGAATATATCATGCGCAATCCTGAGCTGTATGAAACACAAGCCAAAATTGAGATTGCCAGGAGAAATATCAATAACCTCAGATATGCAGATGACACCACTTTTATGGCAGAAAGCAAAGAAGAACTAAAGAGCCTCTTAATGAAAGCGAAAGAGGAGAGTGAAAAGCTGGCTTAAACCTCAACATTCAGAAAACTAAGATCATGGCTTCTGGTCCCGTCACTTCATGACATATAGATGGGAAAACAATGGAAACAGTGAGAGAGTTTATTTTGGGGGGCTCCAAAATCACTGCAGATGGTGGCTGCAGCCATGAAATTAAAAAAAAAAAAAAAAACAAAAAAAAACTTTTTCCTTGGAAGAAAAGTTGTGACAAATCTAGACACTACTTTGCCGACAAAGGTCTGTATGGTCAAAGCTATGGTTTTTCCAGTAGTCATGTATGGATGTGAAAATTGGGCCATAAAGAAAGCTGAGCACTGAAGAATTGATGCTTTTGAACTGTGGTGTTGGAGAAGACTCTTGAGAGTCCTTTGGACTGCAAGGAGATCAAATCAGTCAATCCTAAAGGAAATCAGTCCTGAATATTCATTAGAAAGACTGATGCTGAAGCTGAAGCTCCAATACTTCGGCTGAGAGATGCAAAATGACTCACTTGAAAAGACCTGATTCTGGGACAGATTGAAGGCAGGAGGAAAAGGGGATGACAGAGGATGAGATGGTTGGATGTCATCACCAACTTGATGGACATGAGTTTAAGCAAGCTCTGGGAGTTGGTGATGGATGGAGAAGCCTGGTGTACTGCAGTCCATGGGGTTGCAGAGTCAAACAGGACTTACTGACTGAACTGAACTGAACTGAACTGAACTGATGGTCAGTGAAGACATCAGTAAAGTGAAAGTATCTAATTCTCCAGTTGCTGCCACGATTAAGGAGATTTTAAGATCTTGACTTTCGCTTCTTAGTGAAAATTGATGTTTGGCTTGCTTTACTTAAGTTACTGGTCTTAATTCTAAGCTCTCAAGTCTAGGGTAAAACTACAGACTCTTTCTTTCTGCAGTGGAACCAACATATGTGGCGCATGTGGGATTTGTGAATAATGCACTTTGTTGGGCCAACAGCCTCAATGCCAGCCTAATTGTTCCAAGTAATGGTTTGTTTCTTAATGAACATTCCACAATGCAATTGTTGTAGAAAATAATCATTATTTTAAGACAGATGGCAAAGTGGCAAGATGGGGAAATGGTCCATATAATTCTGACTCTCAATCTTGAGTTTGATGAAGGATAAGAATTTGAATACTCCGGGAGGTATATTTATACAGCTCTGAATCACCCACTTATTGCTCAGCAATTCATTCTCTTTTCTTTAAATAATGCAGACTTTGCCTACGGGGCTGAAAAAGTAAATGACAATGTTTATCCTTTAACTAATTAAATACTTTGAGTAATGCCAAAGTATGGTTATGTTTTTTCCCTCTGTGTATATATGTTCTAAATTCTGAAATGCAAGAGGGAGAAATAAACCTGGAAGTCCAGATAAGTATATTTTTTAAATTAACACATAAATGACTCAACCATCTGTATTTTTTAAATTAAATATGAATAGCTGTGTTTTTTATTTTCACTTTTGTTCCTGTAGCTGTAGATCTATATGTAATTATCATATATGTATGTATTTCAAACACATGCCTTTCTGGGACTATGAGCATATGGACATGAAACTTAATGTGATAATGAAAATCTTTGGCACACTGCATCAATAAAAATAAAATTTAAAATAAAACTAATTTTTTATTTATTTATTATTCTATTACTTATTATTATCAATCATTCATCTTTTGGTTCAATCCTCTACTAAAATATACAATACTACTGAAATTCTTCTTCATGTAACATTGAAACCTCACCTAACCAAGCTTTAGGGAAATTAATGATTGATCATATCAGAAATTTTAAAGGCAAGCTCAGTAAAGGATTAAGGAAATTTTATGTAAAAATATGTGAAAGCAAATGCACTTTTCTTCTAAGTGATTTAATTCCATGTGTGAATAATACAGTTAAATACTTTACATGGCTATAAAGACTTTGGACTGCCCAGTCTCTACATGGCTCTACATCCTCAATTTATACAAGCTCTTCTCCTCCCTCACTCACATTTATTGTTCCTTCAAATTATTATCTTCCTAGCCTGCAAATATAAACTGCCCTTTTTTTCCCAGTGGTCATGTATGGATGTGAGAGTTGGACTGTGAAGAAAGCTGAGTGCCAAAGAATTGATACTTTTGACCTGTGGTGTTGGAGAAGACTCTTGAGAGTCCCTTGGACTGCAAGGAGATCCAACCAGTCCATTCTAAAGGAGATTGGTCCTAGGTGTTCTTTGGAAGGAATGATGCTAAAGCTGAAACTCCAGTACTTTGGCCACCTCATGCAAAGAGTTGACTCATTAGAAAGGACTCTGAAGCTGGGAGGGGTTGGTGGCAGGAGGAGAAAGGGACGACAGAGGATGAGAGGATGACATCACCGACTCGATGGACATGAGTTTGAGTGAACTCCAGGAGTTGGTGGTGGACAGGGAGGCCTGGCGTGCAGCAATTCGTGGGGTCGCAAAGAGTCGGACATGACTGAGTGACTGAACTGAACTGAACTTACTTAGAATCCACTCCTATGCCCCAAATTTATAATTATTGACACATAGTTCACAACTCAAAATCAACTGTCACTCTCTAGGGACTTTTTTCCGTAACCCTAAAAATGTGTTTGTTTTTTTCCCCTGTTTGATATTCCCATGACATTATGTGAATTCCCTGCAAAGCATTTATTATAGTTAAAATTAGACTCATAGTTATTTGGTTATTTGATTAATAGCTCTCCCCTCTTTTGGATACAGAGTTCCACAAGGACAGAAAACCAGTTTTTTCTTGCCCACCATATTGTCCCCAATACTTTCAAGGAGGCAATAACTATTCTTAGAATAAATGAGTGAATAGGTGAATCAGCGTTGATAAATGTTATGAAGAGAATAAATATTTAAGCTAAAACAATAAGAAAAATAATATTTTTTATAGAGTTAAATCCCAACTCTCAGCATTTTCTTTTCTTTTCTACTCAAGATGTCAAGTTGCATTTTACAAACCTGCATAAAAGAAAAAAAAAAGGAAAATGAAAAAACAAAAGAAAAATTGGGGAATATGCTATATGTATATGTAAACAGGAAATTAATCTTCATTTGTTGTGGGTTATTTACTAGGAATGTGTTTTTACTGAACTAGGGGAATTCATTACACAGCGTTTTCTTCCTATGCTTTCTATAATGAACCAGAAAATATCTGCAAGTGAAAGTAGGTGACTCTTGCAAACCCAGCTGTAATCTGGACCATCCTGATGGCAGCAAATTATTCTCTGGCTAAAGCGTTTTATCACCACTGCTGAAAATATGTTTCTGACTAGGATGAAATATCTCCTTTTGCTCCAATTTCCTCCAAAATGCTCAAATTAGACTGGGTACATATTTCCAATTACAATTAAATTCTAGTGTTATAATTTGCCTGCTAGACTAAGGGTTCTTACTAACTACAATAAAATTAATGAGCGGGAAATGCTGCTGCAGCTTGGCTTGTAAAGGGCATGCTGAAGGGATATGAACACAGGTGCTCATAGTGAACAGCAGCCTGGCCCATTTCTAGGTGGGAAATATTTGTGAACACATGAGTTAGCTACTCAGCGTGAACATTTCCTGAAGAGTATCGATCTCACACTGTAATAGTTTCCTACTGTGGGCTTCCAACTATTAATAACCTAGAAAGCTTGTGCAAAATGATGATTCTCAGCTCTGATTTGGTTGCTTCAACAAACATCACAGATAATTCTGATACTAGTCAGTATTCTATGGACTACATCTTCCAGGCACACTGTCTTATGGGATTATGTTCCAACTCCTCAGCATGAACAAAATGGAACCTGTGGTTGACTCCTATTGGACTCTCTAGTCTGTCACTCACCCTGCTTTCTTTCCAATCTACTTTCTAGTCCTGGAGAGTGATAACTTTAACACTGAGGCTGTTTGATAACTTTTGCATTTCTTCGCAATTTTCCTCTTCTTTGACTGACCTTAACCACCTTTGCCATATTGACGTCCAATTTTCAAGGCTTTTATAGATCTCAACTCTTTCCTAAAACATCAGAGCATCACCCTTCTCTGTGTAAACCTAATCTGCACCACAGAGTAAAGAGAGAAAATACACAACATGCAGGTGGATCTTCTCCATCCCATATCTACAGCAATCATCACCAATTGATCACATTTTTGACTCAGTTCCAAACCTTTCTAAACCATGCTCTCAAAGCTATCACCTACCTGTGAGGTTTGGAGGATAAAAAGAAATATGTTGGCCATTCTGGTTATCAGCTTTGAAAATTATTATTATTAATATCTGTACTATTCCATAATATTAATTTTTATATACATGTTTCCTACTAGACAGAAACATGGATCATGCTTTATCTTTATATACCATCAACTCCTGTTCTAGTACCTGGCACGAAGTAGGCCCACAATAAATGTTTGAATAATGAGTTCATAATTGAATGATACTGTTTTCCTGAGGAAGATAAAGATTTTCTGTGTTCACCCTCTTTTAGTTCTGCTCTTTTATCCTTAAGATTATAGTTTCACTCAATAAAGTCTTTTCTTTTTTTAATTTTGGTCTATTTGCATGGCTTGTGAGATTTTAGTTCCCAGACCGTGGACTGAAATCTAACCCATGACAGTGAGAGCTCAGACCCCTAACCACTGAATAGCTAAGGAATTCCCAGTAAGGTATTTATAATCATTGAATTGAGAGTAAAAGCTAGATAGAGCTTAGTCTGTCTGAGAAATGTTTTAATTATATCATTGTATGTCATGAAGATCCCTGCTGCTGCTGCTAAGTCACTTCAGTCATGTCTGACTCTGTGCGACCCCATAGATGACAGCCCACCAGGCTCCCCCCATCCCTGGGATTCTCCAGGCAAGAACACTGGAGTGGGTTGCCATTTCCTTCTCCAATGCATGAAAGTGAAAAGTGAAAGTGAAGTCACTCAGTCGTGTCTGACTCTTAGCGACCCCATGGACTGCAGCCCACCAGACTCCTCCGTCCATGGGAGCCTTCTCCTAAACCAAGGTAGATAACAATGAATCTTTTCTAACTGATATTTTCAGGAAAGAATTGAATATTGCTCTACATCTGATCATAAAGAGTTAATAGAAAATGAAAAATCTAAGGCTAAAGTCTCCTCTGTCTTAATTCTTTGGCAAATGTCATTTCATCATCATCATAGAAATAGCATTTATTGGATATCCTCTAAGCTTCTGACTTCAATATATAAGAGTTTCAGTCTTCTGACCTGTCCTTAAACAGATTTAAGAAAGCTTATTCTTATGGGAGCCTTCTCCTAAACCAAGGTAGATAACAATGAATCTTTTCTAACTGATATTTTCAGGAAAGAATTGAATATTGCTCTACATCTGATCATAAAGAGTTAATAGAAAATGAAAAATCTAAGGCTAAAGTCTCCTCTGTCTTAATTCTTTGGCAAATGTCATTTCATCATCATCATAGAAATAGCATTTATTGGATATCCTCTAAGCTTCTGACTTCAATATATAAGAGTTTCAGTCTTCTGACCTGTCCTTAAACAGATTTAAGAAAGCTTATTCTTAATAGAGTCAGATGATTGCACTAGAATGGAATTGACATAATCAGAAAGAAGGAACCAGGAGGAACAAATGTACAGTGCAGACTAGATACAACTAATAAAAATCTTCAAAATAGAAACATTATGTTTTCTAAAGTCCTTGTTATTAACAAGAATGCTATCATTCATAACATTACTGTGGCTTTATATAAACAAGTATCATCCAAATAGCTTAAAATATCAGTTTTGTGAATTGACTCTCCAAATAATTTATTAATACAGGTGAGGAAAAATAACCTATAGGCCTAATTAGTCTAACTTCCAGAGCTCTTTAAAGCATGTCTAGGCATCCAGTTGGAGAAGGCAATGGCACCCCACTCCAGTACTCTTGCCTGGAAAATCCCATGGACGGAGGGCCTGGTGGGCTGCAGTCCACCGGGTTGCAAAAGAGTCAGACTGAGCGACTTTACTTTCACTTTTCACTTTCACGCAATGGAGAAGGAAATGGCAACCCACTCCAGTGTTCTTGCCTGGAGAATCCCAGGGACGGGAGAGCCTGGTGGGTTGCTGTCTATGGGGTTGCACAGAGTCGGACACAACTGAAGCAACTTAGCAGCAGCAAGCATCCAGTAAACGTTTGGTGAGAGAATTAGCTGTCAGTATATTAGCAGTATGCTGCTGCTGCTAAGTCACTTCAGTCATGTCTGACTCTGTGCGACCCCATNTCTGGCATCATACTTAGTTCTTCCTGTTTCACTCATAGCCCCTGAATGAGCTGGAGAGTGAGGCTGTGACCTTACTTCTCTGCATAACCGTAACACTGTCATCTCGCCAACTCCAGCCAAGAGAACTGTGTGGCCTGAGCAGGAGGCGCAAGCTGCCATATGCTGTTTTGTCAGTTTCTTCCGTCCTCTGTTTTGTTTATACATACTTTCTGGGTTAACATCCAATTTCAAAACCCCTTCATTTTCACTCTTTTTTATTTCATTTCTGTCCATTTTTAAATTACCTGATAACACTGTGAACACAGACACATTCGCCAGTTTGAGGTCGTGGGTTTGTTTTTGAGTGTGTGGTTAGTAATACTGCCGCAGTGGTTGTTATAGTAACCAGTTCTCCTCAGCAGAGGAAGGAATACAGGCATTTGACAATGCTTAAGATTTAATGGAAGGAGATGAAGTTCCTAGATTTCATAGCTCATTATGAGATGATTCCAGGACAACTGCTGTCTTTTAAAGTCTCTCTTTTAAAAAAAATTTTATTGGGGTATATTTAATTTAAAATGTTGTGGTAGTTTCAGTTGTATAGAAAAGTGATTCTGATATATATATGTGTATATACATATATCAGATATATATACATATATATTTATTCTTTTCTCATATAGGTTATCACAGAATATTGAGGAGAGTTCCTTGTGCTATACAGTAAGTCCTTGTTTGTTATCTATCCTATATAGTAATGCTGTCTCTTATACACATCTAGATGTGTATAAGAGACAGGTCTTGATTATCACCCTTCAGCTTCCTAAAACTCTGTTCATCTTTTTTTTTCTTTTAAACATCATCCTCATTTATTCTGTTGGTTTAACAAATGTTCTGAATGGAGCATTCAAGTTTAACCTCTTTGTCTAGTAGGAAATGCAACAGTGAGAGACTGGCATATTTCAAAATGCTCTTACTTAAAAAATTTGAAAATCTCGAAATTATAATTGCCAAGAAGATTGATGTGGGTCCTCAAAGAGGTAGTATGATATACAAATAAAACTGAGGGGCTTGGGAGAAATGCAAGATGAAGTGCAAGGTTGTTTATTATAGCAATGGCTTAAACAGCAATGACTGCAAACAACTAAATGCTTAATAAAAGTGAGCTGGTTAACAGATTATGATACATCAATGTAAAAGTCTAGGTACCCATAATAAAAAACCAAAGAGGTTTTTTTTTCTAACTTGATATTGAAAATTAGTAACCTTTTTTTAAAAGCAGGTTGTAGGGGAATGTATATTTCATGACAGTTTATGTTTTAAAAGGAGCAATTTTATATTCATATTTATAACTTTTTGCTTAAAATGCTTACAGATTTTCTTTTAGGACACACTTGACTCTGCTAAAATTGATGACTAATATTTAGAAATTGAACAGTGAAATTATAAAACTTCTAAAAAAATCAGCAAATGCAGTTTTAAAAATCATTAGTTTCATTATAAAGGATATGGACACCAGACTTTCCCCTGGGTTTGGAGGTTGGATCCACTACTTGTAGGATAAGTGAACTTGAGTAGTTTCACTTTGTGGATCAGAGTCTGGATGATGGGACTAAACTAATGCTTACTCCACATTTTTGGGGAAGGGGAGGGACTTCCCAGGTGGCACCAGTGGTAAAGAACCCACCTGCCAATGCAGGTGGATATAAGAGACATGGGTTCATTCCTGGATAGGAAAAATCCTCTGGAGTAGAAAATGACAACCTGCTCCAGTATTCTTGCCTGAAGAATCCCATAGACAGAAGAGCCTGGTAGGGTCACACAGAGTCAGACATGACTAAAGTAACAGCATGAGATAGTACTTCGAAAGCATTATCTGAGCATAACACCACTCAGTAAGTGATGCTACTATTATTAAAATATAATACCTCACTGGGCTCATTTGCCTTGTTTAATAGCCCTTTCTCTTTCAAAAGTGGCTCAGAGTTCTGGCTGGAGAATTAAAAATTTTTTTCACTTCCTATCGGCTAGGAATTAGAAGGAAAATAAAGGAAAAACTGTGTAAGATCTGATTTTCATAAATCCTTTATCATATAACTCCTGAGTCCTGCTTCTCTGATTAATTTCTAACAGATATACAAGATAACTATCTTTCTTTAAAAACTTTTGAATTTATCTTTTAAATCTCTGAAATGAAACACTTAAAATGGTATGAGAAAGCATTTTAAATCATTACCATTGATTTTATTTTTACTACATTACATTTTCTGGGACCAATTATGTTTATGAAAAAGTACACACAAAATAAAAGGTATGTAGTCAAAAGTATTTATTGACATTTCTGTAGAAGTCTATACTGTACAGTGTGGAATGAAGCATAAAATCAATGAAAGAAATGGTCCCTTACTGAAAGTCATTTGACTAAATTTGAAGACTGTATTATACAGGTACCAACAGTAGATTTTCAGTGGCTTGAAACACAGAGGCTTGTTCTTGCTTTCACTATATGTCTGGCTTAGGCCACTAGGGAAATTTGTCTATAGCATTACTAGAGAACTCAGGTCAATGGAGACGTCACAATTTGACACATACATTCTTCTAGTGGAAGACACAGTTGGAAGGTTGAACTCTTTTATGCTTTTTCTCAGAAGTGACACATCACTTATTCTTCAGCCAGTTAGCCTGAAATATTCACATACTCTTACCTAACTACAAAGAGGCTGGAAAATGTGAGGGAAAAAAATTGTTTCATGAGGACCACTCACTCTGCCACAGATAAGGAATAAACTTTAAGACCTGGAAGACACTTTAACAAAACACATTATGGCAACTGTAAATAAATAAAAAATAAAATAAATTCTGGGAAAATTCAGGGGAAAGGAGTGATTTGAAATAGTCAATCAATTATTATGGCTACAAGTCTGTTTGAAAGATAGGAATATTGAGGCAAGTGGCAAACATTCAGCTGAGCAAATATGAGCTGTCATAGATGGGTCAGACTTACTATTAGAAAAAAACTGAGATTGATGATTAAGTGTTGACAACTAAGTTGAAATCTCATGAAGAGGAAAGTGTTTAGGGGTGAAAATAGTAAAAGAGAAAGCTTGAAAAGCCATGTCCGATTCTCTTGTGACCCCATGGACTGTAGCCCACCAGGCTCCTCTGTCCATGGGATTTCCCAGGCAAAAATACTAGAGTGGGTTGCCATTTCCTTCTCCAGGAGATCTTACCAACCCAGGGATTGGACCCACATCTCCTACATTGTTAGGCAGGTTTTTACCACTGAGCCACCTGGGAAGCCCCTTAATAAAGAAACAAATAGATAAAAGAAGATACAGATAAAGGTAAAGAAGATAAGATTACTGTTATGAAGCTGTGCATGATGAATAGATTTACAGACATAAAATTAAAGACTTTCATGCTTGGCTATAATCTAGAACAAGTTTTATTTGTTCTTAAGATAAGAGAACTGAGATCCAAAAAGGTTGGGACTTACCCAACGCCTTACCAGTATTTTCCTGCCAAGATATAGAATATAATGTATAGAATATAGGACTTTTTTGTTTGACCTCCATAATATACTGTCTGACCGTTGTCCTTTAATGCAAATGAGATATCAACACAAATAAGCATTTAGTGTTAACTTTAACCTAGAGGAAATTAACCAGCATCAATCTAGTACTCACAGTGAAATAATAACAAAATGGATCTAATAGTGCAGCCAGTAGGAATGGAACTTGTTAAAAGAGGAAGAGGCAGCAAATAAAGACTATTTGCACAATTTAGAGAGTATTAATGATCAAATTAAGAGGTATTGGTATTTAGGACATCTGAGGTGAATTGTGGCTTAAGCTTTTTTTAAAATTACAATGTGTACTTCATATTTTTAGAACTGTGCAATTTTATTTCTTCCAGACTTTCCTCTGGCATAGCCTGTCACTAAATTCAATTTTTAAAAGGTCAAATCTATTAAAAAGCAAAAGTGCTTGAGCTATTTTCTTGCTCTCCTTTTATACATTCTGCCTTAATTTTGAACGGTTAATTGGAAACCAGCTTCAACTTCAAAAGCCCAGTTGTAGTTGGAGACAGCTACTCTTGTAACTGGTTCTAGCTGACTGTCAGACCTTCTCTATTAGGACCTGTCCTTATTGATTTGGGAAAACTTGAGAGCTGATTTAACCAACTATGCCCAGCATAAGGGAGAATAGCCTGGTTTTTAGCTTTGGTGTCAGCAGAGCAAGTAGGAAGTGATCCTTTAACAACAGCTTCTTGATAGAGTTAGAAATTCCTTTGATCTCATGTGCCTGGTTCTTCTCATAATTAGAAAGGCTCACTTCTTCTTTGTCAACCCCCAAATAACTTTGAAATCCATTTTGCTAGCAGGTAAAAGGCTAGCTGAGTGTATACCCAACCTTTTGTCTTTCTGTATTTTAATACACCTCTCTCTGGGTAAAACCAGAGCTCTGGTTCTCCATAAGGGATATCCTGGCCCCTCTATTTACCAGCTTCTGTCCTTAGGTGGGATATCCAGGCTTTACTTCCTTTAGTCTTAAAACTGAGCTAATGATACATGCTGCCATGCTTAGTTATGTTGAACACTAAATGAGACAACATTTGTGAAATCTCTAATATACTGTCTTATAAATACTAAGTACTTTGGTGAAAGCTAATAAATGATGGAGTTTGGATTTGAACTGGATTTTATATCTTTCCTCTACAGTAAATATAATGCTGGGCCCATAAATGTATTTGGTTATCATCCTTATAGCTTTTGTGCTCAAGAAAATTTGGTAGTTCTTGTGGAACTTCCAGCTTTAGAGCAAGACAATTAAAGGGAAAGGGCTTTCACACAAGTGACAAATACTATTCAGTAGCCCATAATATGTGCCAAATGAGCAATAAGTTTTAGGTATATTAAAATCTGGGTAGAGGGAGAAGTTTCTTAAAGCTGATATAAACAGCCAGACTTTAAGAAGGGATTTGCCTAAACTGTGAGGGATTAATCAAATGTGAATAAGAATAATACGAAAGTGTATTCCAAGGAGAAATTAAATGAACAAAGACATAGAAGCTGGCATGAATGGGGGATAATTAGCATATCTGGCTGTTGGAGTGATTTGTGTAGGTAAATAATAGGAAATATGTTGAAATAGAATGACGGTAATGAATGGGAGAGCACTTCAAATACCAAACTAGAATTTATGAATAATGGTAAATTGACAAAAAGGCTTAGTACCTTTGACAAAATATTTTATATTATGTTCATATTTGCTTTTAAAATGCTGTCTGAAATTGTGCCACGTTTTTGGTTAATATTGGCCCAAATTTCAAAAGTTATATAAGAATCTCCATTTTTCTCAGTTTAGTAAAATTTGTTTTTCTGTATTATTTACAGTGAAAGAAACAATCAAAATGCAGATATGAATCTCCTTAGGAATATTAAAACAAACAACAAAAAAAACATAAACAAAAAATATCCTAACAAAATTTTTCAGTAGGAAGAAACAGAATGAATAATTGTAGATAATTAAAAAATAATCTATGTCAAAATTATTTTTACTGTCATGAACATAAGACCACATCAAATCTAAAGCCTGGAAACCCTCTATTATTTTATGGCCATAAGGGATGCTATATTATTATTTAAAGATATTTACTTATTTGACTGCTCTGGGTTTTAGTTGTGGCATGCGGGATCTAGTTCGCTAACCAGGCATGGAACTTGGGTCCCCTGCATTGGTAACTCAGAGCCACTGAGGAAGTCTCCAGAATGCTGTATCATTGATGTAGAAACTGACACTCTGTAGGCTATGGGATGGAACCGTGGGCTGTATAGTTTTCTTCTCCTAGTCTTCTATAGACTCTGTCTTTGTTAACCTGGTAGGTGGTTCATAAAGCTAATTACAGATATTACTTGATAAAAGGAACCCAGATACTATTTCTAAACCTACACAGTCACACCCTCTGCCATGTTCTATCATTCAAGTGTTCTCTATTTTAACAAATAGGACAGTCATCTATGAATTTTAAAGTCTGATGTTTGTAGGAACATAATCCAGCTCTGTAGTTAATGCTTACCAACTTTTCTTTTTATAAATCTTTACTTTTTAGAGGTTTACCAGTTAGCTTTAAAAATTCTATTATGGTTTAGAACTTGGTGTACATGAACTCTGTCAAAACAAGATGGTTTGACATCTTTTTTTTTTTTTTTTTTTTTCCCCTTTAAAACAAGCTATTTTGACTACTTCTTAGTTTCAGAATAGCTGGGCTAAAATGAGATTGAAATTTTTATACTTACTCTCTCACAGTTATAAAAATGGCTTCATTAAATGAGTAAAACCGTTTTAGGTCATTACACTCTTATGTGAAGGGAAATATACTTAGTAGCATAACAAGAATTTGACATTTTAAATATAGTCAAATTCTAAAAGGTATTAAGTTGCTGGTTGACTGCCAACTATACATGTAATAGAAGTATTTAAACAAAAGTTAGTATTTCTTTTGAGATTTAGAGAATATATTTTTGACAGTCTCAGACTTTACTCTTTTTTAAAATTTGCTACAGCCACCCATGCTTGAATATACTTTTTAATTCATTTCTATTTTTTTTTTACTCACAGAGTCTTAAATTTATTAAAAGTAAAAGGAGAATACTGTTTGAGTTTCAGATACAGGGTAAACTTTTTTGTTATTAAAAGAGAAATGATAGTATTTAAAAAAAATGACAAAATATTTTATCAATAAATTGCAGATATTAAATCATTTAAATTTTAGTGATAAGCAATGTTACTTATATTTTATAAAGCTTACTAGCTTTTAAGTCACTTTCTAAGAAGATTATGTAATTTTATACACACAGTGATAAGGAAAGGGGGAGAAATGTTATCTCCATTTTACAGCAAGTAGAAATAAAAACTTCAGAATTTGTAGTTCTTTTGATTCGATCTCTCTTACCTCTCCCTGTAGTCTTAATTGTGAGATCAGGGTGCTTTTCTGGGGACATATAATCATTGCTCTGTCTGGCATCATACTTAGTTCTTCCTGTTTCACTCATAGCCCCTGAATGAGCTGGAGAGTGAGGCTGTGACCTTACTTCTCTGCATAACCGTAACACTGTCATCTCGCCAACTCCAGCCAAGAGAACTGTGTGGCCTGAGCAGGAGGCGCAAGCTGCCATATGCTGTTTTGTCAGTTTCTTCCGTCCTCTGTTTTGTTTATACATACTTTCTGGGTTAACATCCAATTTCAAAACCCCTTCATTTTCACTCTTTTTTATTTCATTTCTGTCCATTTTTAAATTACCTGATAACACTGTGAACACAGACACATTCGCCAGTTTGAGGTCGTGGGTTTGTTTTTGAGTGTGTGGTTAGTAATACTGCCGCAGTGGTTGTTATAGTAACCAGTTCTCCTCAGCAGAGGAAGGAATACAGGCATTTGACAATGCTTAAGATTTAATGGAAGGAGATGAAGTTCCTAGATTTCATAGCTCATTATGAGATGATTCCAGGACAACTGCTGTCTTTTAAAGTCTCTCTTTTAAAAAAAATTTTATTGGGGTATATTTAATTTAAAATGTTGTGGTAGTTTCAGTTGTATAGAAAAGTGATTCTGATATATATATGTGTATATACATATATCAGATATATATACATATATATTTATTCTTTTCTCATATAGGTTATCACAGAATATTGAGGAGAGTTCCTTGTGCTATACAGTAAGTCCTTGTTTGTTATCTATCCTATATAGTAATGTGTATACGTTAATCCCAAGCTCCAATTTATCCCTTCCCCCTACATTTCTCCTTTGGTAACCGTAACTTTGTTTTCAAGGGATTGTTTGTTTTAGAAGAAATACAGAGTTCTTGCTGTGTTTCTGGATCATCTTAGTGGATATACTAACAACAATAATGCTATGTGTTGTCTGGCTTGGCCTCTGACGTGGAGGGGACATGATTTACCACTGACCTTTCACTCCTGCCCAGCATATAACAGCTACTCATGAAGAACCAGAAGAATGGAGGAATAATATGGGCGTTATTCCAGAGGGAAAAGATCTCAGACCTGTGCAAGCATTTGAATAGGGCTGCCCTGTGCCTCCCAGTGAGGGTCCCACATACCTGCGGGTACCTCCTGGGAGCCCTGCGTTGGATCCTGGTCCTCACTGGCTGGAACCCTGGCTCTGTGCTCAAGACTGCTCTGTCCTGTGCTTATGTGTTTTTCAGGTGGTCTGGCCTCTCCATGCATGTGTGTCTTAAGTTTCCACATTAATGTGAATCGTGTAGACAGCCAGAGAAGCCCAAGATTGTGGAAAAAGCAGAAGGAGAGGCTGAGGATAGAGACATAGGAGGGCAGCCCCTGGCTTCCTCTGCCACAGGGTTGAGCCACAAAGGGACAAGTACCTTTGTGTTAGAAGGAGGGCCACTGGGTCTCGGGGATTTGTGTCATGTCATTGGCTTGGAGAGGCCTTAGAGAGGAGGCAGGAACATATAAACACTTCTGTGCTCTTATGTGGGTGTCATGACTAACACTCACGGGGAACTCAACTCACAAAAGCACAGACTGTCATACAAACTCCACACTCTCTCCTAGCTTATCCTATTTAACTCCTTTATGGCTACCCTCTAAGACAGGTATCACACTCAGAGGTGAGGAAACTGAAGTTCTAATAAGCTCTGAAGTGCAGAGTATAGGGGGGTGGCTGACAGCTCTGGTTTTGAACCAGAGTGTCTGAGAACTAATCTCATCTCTGACACGTCCCAGCTGGGTAACTTTGGACATGTGACTTAATGCTTCAGTTCCTAGACATTCTCATCTTTGAAATAAACTCTCTATTTTTAATAAAGGATAAAATAGATGCAAGTGCTATCTTCCCACTTATTTGAATTAACCTGGATAACTTGTCTCCATTGGATAGTTTTGCTTATGTAGTTATTCATCTAATGCATGTCCAGAGATGTAGGCAGAAGTGCCGAAGTTACCAGGAAAAATGAGCAAATCACATAAAGCTGCAAAATTAGTTTTATATGACATGGCCACTCACAGCAGGCAATTTGCAAAGAACAATGACATTCTCAGTGGGCTCTTCCTTCTTGCTTCTTGGTTTGATTTAGCTCATTTGTATTAGTTGTTTTTTATTTCAGAAGATTCATCTGTTGGTTTGAAATGCTGTGCTTACTTGTTCAGTCATGTCTGACTCTTTGCAACCCTACAGACTGTAGCCTGCCAGGCACCTTTGTCACTGGAGAATTCTCCAGGCAAAAATACTGGAGGGGGTTTTCATGCCTTCCTCCAGGGGATCTTCCCAACTCAGAGATGGAATCCAGGTCTCCTGCATTGCAGGAGGATTCTTTACCTTCTGAGCCACCAGGGAAACCCATGAATGCTGCATTAGGTAGCCTATCCCTTCTCTATGGGATCCACCTAACCCAGGAACTGAACTGGGGTCTCCTGCATTGCAGGCAGATTCTTTACCACCTGAGCTACAGGGGAAGCCCCATCAATATGCATACTCCTGCTTAAATCATGTCCATATATGTATATGAGGTTTAAAAACACATTTTATCATAGAGCATTGGAGTTACTTTTATTCACTTAACATACTATGGAATACTTCGCAAGTTAATACATGATAATATACTGTATTAAAATAAAAGAGTGCATAGTCTGTTTGCCTATTAATGAGCTGTTAGGTGTCTGCAAACTTACTGCCCTGAGTAAACATGTTGTAATGGGTGTTCTCATCTGCAAACTAAGCACTGGTGGAAGAGAAACTGCTGCATCATGAAACAGG
Organism: Oreotragus oreotragus; assembly: GCA_006410675.1. Classification (NCBI taxonomy): domain Eukaryota; kingdom Metazoa; phylum Chordata; class Mammalia; order Artiodactyla; family Bovidae; genus Oreotragus; species Oreotragus oreotragus. The sequence goes on from SJYX01003199.1 coordinate 616,530, forward strand.
AGCATGTCATGTTTTATAAATATTGTTAAACTGGTATCCAAAGGATGTCACCGTTTACAGTTCTATGAATGAGCTATAAATGTGCCAATTTATTTACATCCTCATCAATGATAGATATTATTTCTCTTTCAAAAACGTGTTGCCAGTCTGATGGACAAAAATCGTATTATATGATTGTCTTTATTTTGGAAGAAATAGGGGAGTAAAGACTTCTTTATAATTATAAGTATGAATGTCAACCTTTGAACGGGTTTATCATATTGATACATATGGAATATATACACACACATATGTATATATGTGCAGTTACACACACATGTATACATGTGTATATATATACACACACACACACATTCAGTATTTTTTTCCAATGTTACTTTTCTTGCAATTTTTTTACAATATCCTTCATAACACACAATTTTATATTTTTGACAGTCAGATCTGTTTGATCTTTACTTGGGAGCTTCTCTTTTTTTATATGTTTTAATTCCAGTAATTTATTTTGTTGTATCATATTAAAGTTTAGATCTTTGATAGAACTTGATTAAATTTTCAGATATAGTATGACACATGCATATAATTTCTATTCCCAAATAGAAAGCTAAATTTATCAACACTTATTGAATAATTCATCCTTTTCAAATGGCGAGAGAATCACTTAACCATTTACTAATTTCTACATATATAGTGATCTAGTTTTAAACTTTACTTTCATTGACTGATTTAATTCCTGTAATGGTACCATTAATAACACACACACACACAGTTTACAGGGTATTATGGTATATCTTTACAATATTGTGTCTTCCCATGTAGAAATGTTTTCTCTAGTTTTACAGAACATCTCTTACGTTCTTAAATAAAATAATGTATATACTATTAGGTGGGCTACCCTCGTACTTCAGATGGTAAAGCATCTACCTGCAGTGGAGGAGACCTGGCTTCAATCCCTGGGTCAGAAGATCCCTGGAGAAGGAAATGGCAACCCACTCCAGTATTCTTGCCTAGAGAATTCCATGGTTAGAGAGCNTATTAGGTGGGCTACCCTCGTACTTCAGATGGTAAAGCATCTACCTGCAGTGGAGGAGACCTGGCTTCAATCCCTGGGTCAGAAGATCCCTGGAGAAGGAAATGGCAACCCACTCCAGTATTCTTGCCTAGAGAATTCCATGGTTAGAGAGCCTTGTGGGCTACAGTTCATGAGGTCTCAAAGAGTCAGATACAAGTGAGCAGCTAACACACACACATGTATTCTATTAGGCAAGCCTAGTATATTTTGGACTACATTAACTTTAAGCAGGTTCTAGATTTTTGTTACTACTATGAGAGAGATAGTTTTAAAGATATGTTCCAATTTTTCTTACCTGTGTGTTGAAAACTTTAGATTTTTATTGGTTGATCCTCTATCCAAATAGCTTTTAAAATTACCGTGCATGTTAGCTCTACTTGTACTTTACAAGTGAAAGTTGCTTAGTCATGTCTGACTGTTTGTGACCCCATGGACTATACAATCCACAGAATTCTCTAGGCCAGAATACTGGAGTGGGTATCCTTTCCCTTCTCCAGGGGATCTTCCCAACCCAGGGATCGAATCCAGGTCTCCCTCATTGTAAGAGGTTTCTTTACCAGCTGAGCCACAAGGGAAGCCCAAGAATATTGTAGTGGGTAGCCCATCCCTTCTCTGGGGGATCTTCCTGACCCAGGAATTGAACCAGGGTCTTTTGCATTGCAGGTGGATTCTTTACCAACTGAGCTATGAGGGAAGCCCTGTACTTTACAAGGTATTCTTTAATGAGAATGCTTCTCATGTTTCACCACTTAAAAAAATGGTACTATAAGTTTCTAGATGATACACTTATCAGGTTAAGTTGGTTGCTTTTATTGTTAAAATACTTAGAAAAACTTGTTTGGTATTAAGTACTGAATTATGTAAACTTTACAAAATGTATCAAATACCTATATATATATATACCATGTTTATAAAATGAAATACCTAATACAATGTCTATCTTTCACAAAATCTAAAGATCTAAAGCAATGTCAGTAGAAACTCTAGCAGGTTTTTCTAGAAATGACATAGTAATTTAAAAATGTATTTGTTAAGAACTAAAATAAACTAAGTTTTAAAAAAGAACCATTAGAGATTTTGCCTCACCTGAAATCAAGATCAGATTTTTAAATACAGTAAGATAGTATGACAGTGGGGGGAAAATAGACAGATAGAGTGCTGGGACTTAATAGAGAAACCAGAAAAAGACACGGAGCCTATTTGGTGAAACAACTTTTTCCAAAAGTCAAAAGCAACTTCTTTCAATTAATTTTTTTTTCTGTAATAAGTAATACTGATATTTTTATGGGAAAAAGAAAGAACTTTGATTCTTATCTCAGACAATTTAGAAAAATCAATTTGCGAAAGAACATGGACCTGAACATAAAGTCTCAAATACAGGAAAAAATAGAACATTTTCATAATCTTGGCTAAGGTTTTCCCCTTCCTTCCTTCTTCCCTCCCTCCTTCTCTCTTTCTTCTTTCTTTTATTCTCAGTTCTTTCATTTCTTATTTTTTTTAAGCAAGGTATCACAAAACATATAACATCATATTTACAAATATGATTCCATCAAAATTATAAAAATAACTACTAAGGTAGTCCCATTAGCAATATGAAAGAAGAGCTACAGATTCAGAAGGATTTCTAGATGGACTATATATTAAAAAATAAAAAAGCTCCAGCAACTCAATAATAAAAGGTCACAACCCCCCAAAAAAATAAGTCACTTAGACAAAATGGGCAAAACATACACACAGACACTTGCTCAAAATTAACATATAAACTAAAACATATGAGTGGCTAATAAGTACATGAGAAACTATAAATGATCAGATACTAGGTAATGTAAATGAAAACTTCCAGGAGATACTGCAATACACCCATAGGAAGTCATAAAATACAAAAATGACAGAAAAATTCAAATATTAGAGAGGGAGTGGAACAACCAAAAGTCTCACCCATTGGTATGAGAGTGTCAAATTGTACAACCACTTTAAAAAACTGTTCAACAGTTTCTTAAAATGTTAAATACAACTTATCAATATAGGTATTTATCATTGTTATTGATAGGTATTCCTGTCATAGGTATTTATCATTGTTATTGATAGGTATTCCTGTCATAGGTATTTATCATTGTTATGGATAGGTATTTATCTTTGTTATGTATCTACAAAAAGCCTTTCACTAAAATGTTCATAGTAACATTATTATCATAGCAGGCAATGTAATAGACAAATACAAGATCCAGATTTCTATCAATGGATAGACAAAAGTGGAAGCTAAGAAGTAATATAATGAACAACCAATACAGTCAATAAAAAGGAGAGAAATATTGCTACATTCAAGACCATAAATAATTTTAGAAATATTAAGCTAATTGAAAGAAAATGAATGAGTCCATTCATATGAAATTTTTAAATATGCCAAACAAACTCATGATGATAGAGATCAGTTGAGTGGTTGCGTCTGTGTGAGGTTGAATAGGAAAGAGACATTTGGTCATAAGAAAACTTTCTGGGGAGATAGAAGTGTTTTATATTTTGAACTGAATATATGTAAATGCCTCAGTTAAACATACATATTCCTCATCAAGAAGCACTATTAAGAAAGTAAGTAGATATGCAACACCTTGGGGGAAATTATTCTCATTACCATATATCAGACAAAGTAGCTTTTATCCAGAATATATAATAAGCTCATTCAAATCAATTTCAAAAATAAATTTTCAAATGGGCAAGAGATTTGTGTGGATACTTTACAAAAAAGATGTAGGAATAACCAATTGTCACAAGAAAAATTTCTGCGTATTATCAGTGATCAGGGATTGCAAATTAAAGCCAAAATAAAATATTGCCATGTACCCATTTAGATTAGAATGACTAAATCTAAAAATACTGAAAACGTCAAAATTTGGTGAGCATGTGTACAGCTGAACCCTTATGTTGCTGAAGGGATTCAGTTCAGTTCAGTTCAGTCGCTCAGTCGTGTCCAACTCTTTGCGACCCCACGAATCGCAGCACGCCAGGCCTCCCTGTCCATCACCATCTCCCGGAGTTCACTCAGACTCACGTCCATCGAGTCCGTGATGCCATCCAGCCATCTCATCCTCGGTCGTCCCCTTCTCCTCCTGCCCTCAATCCCTCCCAGCATCAGAGTCTTTTCCAATGAGGCAACTCTTCGCATGAGGTGGCCAAAGTACTGGAGTTTCAGCTTTAGCATCATTCCTTCCAAAGAAATCCCAGGGTTGATCTCCTTCAGAATGGACTGGTTGGATCTCCTTGCAGTCCAAGGGACTCTCAAGAGTCTTCTCCAACACCACAGTTCAAAAGCATCGATTCTT
>SJYX01003199.1:625298-690341 GCA_006410675.1 Oreotragus oreotragus
TTCTCTTGAAGAGATCTCTAGTCTTTCCCATTCTGTTGTTTTCCTCTATCTCTTTGCATTGATTGCTGAAGAAGGCTTTCTTATCTCTTCTTGCTATTCTTTGGAACTCTGCATTCAGATGCTTATATCTTTTCTTTTCTCCTTTGCTTTTTGCCTCTCTTCTTTTCAGTGCTATTTGTAAGGCTTCTCCAGACAGCCGTTTTGCTTTTTTGGATTTCTTTTCCATGGGGATGGTCTTGATCCCTGTCTCCTGTACAATGTCATGAACCTCATTCCATAGTTCATCAGGAACTCTGTCTATCAGATCTAGGCCCTTAAATCTATTTCTCACTTCCACTGTATAATCATAAGGGATTTGATTTAGGTCATACCTGAATGGTCTAGCGGTTTTCCCTACTTTCTTCAATTTAAGCCTGAATTTGGAAATAAGGAGTTCATGATCTGAGCCACAGTCAGCTCCTGGACTGAAGGGATTAGAAAATGGTACAACCCCTTTGGAAAACTCTTTGGCACTTCCTGATAAAATTAAACATGCATCTACTTTACTATCCTGCAGTTCTACTCCTGGATGTTTACCTAAGAGAGATGAAAATCTATATCCACATAAAGGCATGCACAAGAATATTTATAGTGTTTTCATTCAAAACAATCCAAAAGTAAGAGCAGTCCATATGTGATCAACAGGGGAATGTAAAAACAAAGAATGCACTGCTTATACATAAAAACAGCATGCAGAAATCTCAGAATCATATATTGAGTAAAAGACCAATACAGGAGAGAATTATAACCACAATTCTGTTTGTATGATAAAGAATAAGCAAAAAAGAAGTCAAAACACTGGTTGCCTTTTCAGTGGTAGGTTTGAAAGGGGGCATGAAGAAACTTGGTGGGGTGATAGAAATGTTCTATATCTTGATTGATTGGTAGTTTTATGACTGATTATATCAATCAAGGGTTATCAAATGCTTATTTAAAATCTGTCACTATATGTAAATATTACCACAATTTAATAATATATTAAAATATTTATTGTTCTGCTTATGTTACTTAATATTTTGAACAAAATTTATCTTGACCTTGACCTTTTTTTTTTTTTTTTTACAGTGTGCCAGGGGAATGACGAGTGATCAGCAGGACAGATTATTCTTTTGTGACTATTAAAAGTACTAAAGTGAGAAATCTGCAGCTTGAAATAGAAAAGAAACAAATGTAATCGGTGTTCTCATAGCAACAAATGCTGGAACCATTGTGTTTTCCCGTGAACTGTCACAGTGGTATTGAGATGCCAGGGTAATACAAGTGGCAGTAAGTGGTGACTACCCTTGTTTTGTTAGAAATACTCTTCTGTAGCTAACCATTTTCTCCCTCTTTAACTTTGTCCAAATGTAATATATCCTTTCCATGTCAGTGTATTTTAAAGTTTTCAAGATAATTTCTTAAACCTGAAAATTCTATTCAATAAATTCATTCTCACTTGCTATGGCTTTGGGGAGGGGTGTATGGAGAGGAGTAAGGGCTTTCCTGGTGGCTCAGATGACAAAGAGCCTGCCTGCAGTTTAGGAGACCAGTGTTCACCCCCTGGGTCCTGAAGTCCTGCTGGGGAAGTGGATGGCTACCCACTTCAGTATTTTTGTCTGGAGAATTTCATGGACATTGGAACCTGATGGGCTACAGTCCATAGGATTGCAAAGAGTTGAACACGACTGAGCAACTAACAGAGAGGAGCAAGTATCTGGAATCAATAAATGAATATTTCAGTCTTGGCTAAACCCGTTATTAACTCTGGGCGGGGGAGGTTTAGGAAAAGAAATGAACATACTGGAGCTATGTTTCTTGGTGAATGTGAAAGAGGAGAGTGAAAAAGTTGGCTTAAAGCTCCACATTCAGAAAACGAAGATCATGGCATTTCCCTCTTTAACTTTGTCCAAATGTAATATATCCTTTCCATGTCAGTGTATTTTAAAGTTTTCAAGATAATTTCTTAAACCTGAAAATTCTATTCAATAAATTCATTCTCACTTGCTATGGCTTTGGGGAGGGGTGTATGGAGAGGAGTAAGGGCTTTCCTGGTGGCTCAGATGACAAAGAGCCTGCCTGCAGTTTAGGAGACCAGTGTTCACCCCCTGGGTCCTGAAGTCCTGCTGGGGAAGTGGATGGCTACCCACTTCAGTATTTTTGTCTGGAGAATTTCATGGACATTGGAACCTGATGGGCTACAGTCCATAGGATTGCAAAGAGTTGAACACGACTGAGCAACTAACAGAGAGGAGCAAGTATCTGGAATCAATAAATGAATATTTCAGTCTTGGCTAAACCCGTTATTAACTCTGGGCGGGGGAGGTTTAGGAAAAGAAATGAACATACTGGAGCTATGTTTCTTGGTGAATGTGAAAGAGGAGAGTGAAAAAGTTGGCTTAAAGCTCCACATTCAGAAAACGAAGATCATGGCATCTGGTCGCATCACTTCATGCAAATAGATGGAGAAACAGTGGAAACAGTGGCTGACTTTATTTTGGGGGGCTCCAAAATCACTGCAGATGGTGATTGCAGCCATGAAATTAAAAGACGCTTACTCCTTGGAAGGAAAGTTATGACCAACCTAGACAGCATATGAAAAAGCAGAGACATTACTTTGTTAACAAAGGTCCGTCTAGTCAAGGCTATGTTTTTCCAGTGGTCATGTATGGATGTGAGAGTTGGACTATAAACAAAGCTGAGCACCGAAGAATTGATGCTTTTGAACTGTGGTGTTGGAGAAGACTCTTGAGAGTCCCTTGGACTTTAAGGAGGTCCAACCAGTCATCCTAAAGGAAGTCAGTCCTGGGTGTTCATTGGAAGGACTGATACTGAAGCTGAAACTCCAACACTTTGGCCATCTGATGCGAAGAGCTGACTCATTTGAAAAGACCCTGATGTTGGGAAAGATTGAAGGCAGGAGGAGAAGGGGACAACAGATGATGAGATGGTTAGATGACATCACGGACTCAATAGACATGAGTTTGCTTAAACTCCAGGAGTTGGTGATGGGGAGGCCTGGTGTGCTGCAGTTCATGGGGTTGCAAAGAGTCGGACACGACTGAGTGACTGAACTGACTGACTGGAGCTATAATAAGACTGAGTTGTTTTAATGGACAGTTACACAATATATGTGTAAAGGGCTTTGGTTTTGGTAAAGGCACAAAAATGTCAGTTACCTTTTATCCCATTTCTGTGAGTATATGACACACAAGTCATTCTACTTTATTCATTGCTTATTAAATAATTTACTGTAATACCAATTATCACACCTGCTCAGTACTGCAGACAAAATTTGTAGTAACATCACAAAAAATATAGAAAACTGAGAGAAAACAGGAAGAAATAAAGATCAAATTCTAAAAGCAGGTTGCATGCATTTATAAAGGCCTTCATAAACTAATATACATATTCACAATTGTTTATGAATTACATACAACATTTTTAGATAAACAAAAGCATAATTTTGAAATAAATTCTGGGACTCCGGTGTAAACAAAGTTGAAGGATCCTGTGTAGTTACTTCCAGTCACTTCCCAAATCTTGTTGAAAAGACAGAAAAAATATGATTATCAGAATAAATTCAAAGCAGTACCAGAAAACTGGAAAGGTGCCACCCACAAGCCAGAATAGATAGGAATTTGCTAACTTATAAAGCAAATGCTATCAATTTGAGAAGAAACCCAAGAGAATTAAGGATTCTGCAATCTCAAAGTGGAAATCTCTCCAAAAGCTGAATTTCTTTGGCACAACCACAACAGTCCCATCATCAGATGTGGTGGTGTGGTGGTGCAAGCAAAAGAAGTGGCCATGGGTAAGAACTTATCTGTGTGTTACATCATTCTCAGATTAAATCTGTGCACATAATCTCACCAAAAGGAGGATGTTATTACCAAGGAGGCTTGTGGACTTGACATTGGGGCCAGATTGGCAGAATAGAGCCACAGCTGCTGAGGCAACAGAAGGTCAAGCATCCTTGCTAGAATAAAATACACATTACCTTCAACTTAAAGCCCCCCCAAGGGGCAGCCCTCAGCCTCCTTTGTGTAGCTCCTAGCTTTGAGCTTCCTGTGAGGCTCCATGTACCTCCACATGCAACCAGCTCTTCTCATGATGAACTCCTCTCTTCTTTCATGTCCCAGATGGAGTCATCTCTTCAGGGAAGACTTCCATGACCAACCGACCTAGAGTAGACACCCTTCATTTGTTAGTTTCTATTTTAGCCCTTTTTAAAATCAGAGCACTTATTAAATGGAATTGGGCTTCCTGGGTGGCTCAAATGGTAAAGAATCTGCCTGCAATGCAGGAGACCTGGGTTTGATCTCTGGTTCAGGAAGATCCCTTGGAGAAGGAAATGGCTACTTTTTCCAGTATTCTTGCCTGGAGAATTCCGTGGACAGAGGATCCTCAGGGGCTACAGTCCATGGGGTCACAAAGAGCTGGACACGACTGAGCAACTAACACTTTCAATACTTTTTCACATGACTTGGAATTATTTTATTAGACTTCTTACTTCTATTTCTCTTTCAGTTCAAATGTAAGCGGCATCCCTCTGACCCTGTTTCTGGTTCATGGTGCTGTTCCCTGCCTTTTTCAGAGTCTGGAAAAACAAATAAGTTGCTCAACAAAAGTATGTTTAATGAATGAGTGAATTAGATAAGTACCTATGGAACATTTTAAAAAAGCCATAGTTTTAGCTACAAGGAAAATTTTATTTCCTTAGAAATAATATATGTTCTTTGAAAGCAATGTAATACTCTAGAAATTTGTCACAAAAAGAGAGCAAAAAATGAAGTTTATATAATCTATCTCTACATAACTATGCCCCTTATAAGTAACTCAAAGTAAAATTACTAGTGAAATTACATCTATTAGAAATGGATGGAGAGCAAAAACAACACAGATAAATGGATGCCTATATGCTTCATAAGTTATCTCATTACTGAATAAATCATGGCTGGGATCCAAAGAAAAAGCAACAACTTCCAACTAAGATCGTGTTCTAGAAGAAGACCTTAATAGGAATGACCATTTGACAAACCATAGTTTGTAGTGTAGGTTCTATTTGTGCCTGTAGCAGCTTCATACCTAATAGTGGTGAGATACTTAAAGATCAGTTGATTGCTAATTATTGAATACATATTTGCTTATATAATCATTTGCTGTTTTTAATAAGTAAATTATTCTGGTACAGAATAAAAAGCTGTTGAAAGGGACTAAAGGTCTATCAATAGTAACCCGATCCTATAGATACTCATATTAGAACTCTGTTTTTGAGGACCAGTCCAACATAGCACACACTTCCTATATGATATGCTGTTCCTTCCTTAATAACTCTATTTTATTTTAATAATTGCTCAATGTCTCTCTAGGAATGTTGCATAAATAAATGTGCCAAATATTTATCAGCGTTCAGTCTTGCACTTACTCTGCCTTGTGCTATGGGCTGAAAACTTAAAATTATATTTCTTAGACTCCTTTGCCAGCTGTTCACGGGTTAGGTTCTGCCAAAGTGAAGCACTTGTGCTAGACTGAAATTTAAAGAGAAGATGTCATTATTATTTCTGCTGTGGCTTCTGCATAGCAGGCTACTGGAGATGCTCTGGTGGTATTGGGGGAAGGCCAGCACTTCAGACCAATGGGGGCTCCAAGGTCTTGCTCTATTGCCCTGTGGCTTCCTAGCTGCCTGCTTGTCCGACTTAGTGGTATTTGCACTGCACTCCCTGTGGACACGGCAGCCACCCTAGAGATGGACTCTGAATAAACTCCTTTCCTTTTCACTCCCTGACCCTTCTAACACTTTGAGAACCAGTTCTATTTAGTGCTCTCTGTTTCAAATAACTAGAGTGGTTTCAGTTTCTCAGCTTGAATGGATACAGTATGAGATACAGAGGAATTTGACGACTTAAAAAGGTCATAGAATGTAGATACTGTTGGGCTGCATCCCATAATGCTGCAATCCATGTCATTGCCCAGCTGTTAGACCAAAGAAAGAGCCAGGAGTTAGCCACAGAGACATCGATTTACTGAATGGGAAATCTTACAAGTTAAAGGCAAAGGTCCTGTAGCAATACCCCACCGTGCCTGGTCTGCAGTAGGCAGGACTCAGCTGCAATATGGCTACACAAGGGAGGAGGAGGCTATCAGTTATAGAGGGCATGGTGTCAGAAAGGTTCCTTGGTTGCCAAGGTAACTGCTGGCCCACATGCTTCTCAGAAGCTCTTTCCCACAGCTATTGTTTCCTGTTGATGATCAAACATACTGGAGTTCTGGTTCAGGGCTAGAACAATCATTAACTGGGAGGGGTGTGGGGGGTGGGAGGGTCTGCCTGATTATGCATATGGTTACTGATTAAACTTTCCTGGACTTTGGAGGGGAAGGCAATCATGCCCTTAAGATAAGGGTGAGGCAGGTAGAGCAGGGATCGTACAGAGAATAAGACAGCAGCCATTTTATGGGTCCCGTTTATACAGATATGAAATCTGAATATATTATGAAGTATTGCAGTTAAGAGCTTGGGCAATAGTGGTAACTATTATTTATTCTGTTTACTGAACAATAGTAACATTTAAAAATTACTCTCAACTAGTATTTAACTACAAGGGTTTGTTAGTTTTAGGAGAAACAAAAGTTGGAATGTCTAACTATATATGGGTTCTTCCATTTCTTTCATTATCTAACTAATTGGATTAGGACAACTCTGGTAATCTACAACATTCTTTTTGTTAATAGCCCTTTGAATCTATTAGGAAATTAGGTTTCCTTTGGCATATAAAATTTTTGCTAGTTAGGGTTTTAAGAACACCTTCCTAAAATTAGCTCTTGAAAGAAAAATATTCTTGGAAATATATTTACCAAGAATACATGACTGAAGATAAATATTCATCTCAGTGATGTTATTTTTGTAGTCATACCAACTTATACCAAAACATACTCCTTGGAGAGTTTCAGACATCACCTTATTCACTGCCAGGGAGTCCACTAGTTATGAAGAGGTTTTTAACTTTTGCCAAAAATTAATATTCTCTAGCTTTGTCTTTACCATTTGTAGATTACACCAGAAACCAAAAGATGCCACAATTACTGGGGAAGGAGGTTGGGAATGAGTATGGAGTGAGGTGAGGAAGATATTTTAACAAGAGGTTAAATAGAGTGGAGTTTTATGTGAAATGAGTGTCATAAACGTTATAAAATACATAGTTTTTGCAAGTAAAAAGCTTACCTATTATTTGAAATTGTGTATTTTTTTTTAAGTATGTTCTTCATATATACAGATCTATTTCAGATCCCTAGTGTTTGTAAGATAAGTACAGAACTATAATACCATACACATTACCCAAAGAACCATATACTTCAGCCTAAAGTGTAAGAACTGTCCTACTGAGCAAATGGTTCCTGGCAGTGGGAATAATGTTATATGAACTATTTTTAAAGTGGATGGATGTGTCACAAAGCTTTTCAAGAAATATATACTTTAAAACCTAAAGCTAAAAAAGAATGTGCTATTCCTCTAAATAGAATATCTAATACAGAAAATAGAAACGAGTTAATTTCAGTTCTTAAAATTTCATGACAAGTCTGCTGGAAATTTTTGTGGAGTTTGGTGTTGAAAACTTGGCACAAGACTTGAGAATTTATATTCTAAAGATGTCTTGCATCCTTTCGTATAGACCAAATGAATTGTGGGGAGGGAAAAAAAAATATCAGCCTTCTATTTCCTGGATGCAGATTTGAAAGCTAAAACAAATTCTCTCATTAATGTTTAATGTCTCAGTTTTAAAATTGTTAAAAATACATGTCAGTTCAGTTGCTCAGTCATGTCCAACTCTTTGCGACCCCATGAATTGCAGCATGCCAGGCCTCCCTGTCCATCACCAATTCCCGGAGTTCACTCAAATTCATGTCCATCGAGTTGGTGATGCCATCCAGCCATCTCATCCTCTGTTGTCCCCTTCTCCTCCTGCCCCCAATCCCTCCCAGCATCAGGGTCTTTTTCAGTGAGTCAACTCTTCACATGAGGTGGCCAAAGTTTGGAGTTTCAGCTTCAGCATCAGTCCTTCCAATGAACACCCAGGACTGATCTCCTTTAGGATGGACTGGTTGGATCTCTTTGCAGTCCAATACATGTAAATAAAACTATAAAATAACTTTCAAAATTGAATTATGAGACATCTAAATTTATGTTCTTCAAACAACTCATAATTGGGGGTACTATCTTAACCCATTCAGGGTTTTTATTCTGGATTATATGAGACCCAGGCAGTAAAGAAACCTCTGTTATTAGGGTGTGTGCTTGTGTGCTAAGTTGCTTCAGTTGCATCTGACTCTTTGTGACCCCATGGACTATAGCCCACCTGGCTCCTCTGTCCATGGGATTCTCCAGGCAAGAATACTGGAAGGGGTTGCGATGGCTTTCTATAGGGGATCTTCCCAACCCAGGGATCGACCCATGATCTCCTTCACTGCAGACAGATTCTCTACTGTCTGAGCCACTGAGTAAGCTTGTTAATAGGGTATCCCTACTCTGTTTGGAAGCAAGTAAAATCTGCAGAAGTCTTCATGGCCTTTGTAAAACATCTCTGGTCTTGTCCAACAGCAGAAAAGGCCAGTGGCAAATGGCCTCTTTCTCATGGGGAGAACCACCTCTCCCTAGATTTTTCAACCATTGATGAAACCTAAACATTATACTTTTGAACTTCGGTGTTGGAGAAGACTCTTGAGAGTCCATTGGACTGCAAGGAGATCAAACCTGTCAATCCTAAAGGAAATCAGTCCTGAATACTCACTGGAAGGATTGATATTGAAGCTGAAACTCCAATACTTTGGCCATCTGATGCAAAAAATTAACTCATTTGAAAAGACCCTGATGCTGGGAAAGATTGAAGGTGGGAGGAGAAGGGGACAACAGAGGATGAGATGGTTGGATGGCATCATCAACTCAATGGACATGAGTTTCAGCAAGCTCTGGGAGTTGGTGATGGACAGGGAAGCCTGGCATCCTGCAGTCCATGAGGTCACAAAGAGTCAAACATGACTGAGTGACTGAATTGAACTGAAACAATATACAGAACTCTAGCTAAAATGCATACTGGAAGTAGAAGTATATAAAAGGAGTGGGAAAGAAGATAGTGAATAATCATGTACAGCACATGTATAGAATATGAGCAATGTAAGTTTTGTTTAATCATGCTGCTGCTGCTAAGTCACTTCAGTCGTATCCGACTGTGCAACCCCATAGACAGCAGCCAACCAGGTTCCGCCATCCCTGGGATTCTCCAGGCAAGAACACTGGAGTGGGTTGCCATTTCCTCCTCCAATGCATGAAAGTGAAAAGCAAAAAGTGAAAGTGAAGTCACTCAGTCAGTCTGACTCTTCACAACCCCATGGACTTCAGCCTAGCAGGCTCCTCCATCCATGGGATTTTCCAGGCAAGAACACTGGAGTGGGTTGCCATTTCCTCCTCCAATGCATGAAAGTGAAAAGCAAAAAGTGAAAGTGAAGTCACTCAGTCAGTCTGACTCTTCACAACCCCATGGACTTCAGCCTAGCAGGCTCCTCCATCCATGGGATTTTCCAGGCAAGAACACTGGAGTGGGTTGCCATTTCCTCCTCCAATGCATGAAAGTGAAAAGCAAAAAGTGAAAGTGAAGTCACTCAGTCAGTCTGACTCTTCACAACCCCATGGACTTCAGCCTAGCAGGCTCCTCCATCCATGGGATTTTCCAGGCAAGAACACTGGAGTGGGTTGCCATTTCCTCCTCCAATGCATGAAAGTGAAAAGCAAAAAGTGAAAGTGAAGTCACTCAGTCAGTCTGACTCTTCACAACCCCATGGACTTCAGCCTAGCAGGCTCCTCCATCCATGGGATTTTCCAGGCAAGAACACTGGAGTGGGTTGCCATTTCCTCCTCCAATGCATGAAAGTGAAAAGCAAAAAGTGAAAGTGAAGTCACTCAGTCAGTCTGACTCTTCACAACCCCATGGACTTCAGCCTAGCAGGCTCCTCCATCCATGGGATTTTCCAGGCAAGAACACTGGAGTGGGTTGCCATTTCCTCCTCCAATGCATGAAAGTGAAAAGCAAAAAGTGAAAGTGAAGTCACTCAGTCAGTCTGACTCTTCACGACCCCATGGACTTCAGCCTAGCAGGCTCCTCCATCCATGGGATTTTCCAGGCAAGAGTACTGGAGTGGGTTGCCATTGCCTTCTCTGTGTTTAATCATAAGTAGTTGAAATATATAGTATATATTTTCAGCCATTTTCCATAGTTGATTTGTTTGTTTATTTGCCTTTTTAACCAATAGGAGATTTGTCATGGAGTGCTTTTGGCGAAAACACTTTTGGGAAGTAAGGAAAGAGAGCAAGACTGGGCAAAGGGAAACTGCCTTTAGAAAGCTATCACCTGACTTTACTGGGAATCTCAAAATGGCATAACCTTCAGAGTTATCCTAAAAGCAGGGTCAAAAATGCCAGATCTTTATCCCATGCCAACTAAGCACTGCTTATTTTCTGCCTTGAGAAGGAAGAATGATGTTAGGTAAGGCATGCATGCATGCATGCCAAGTCGCTTCAGTCATGTCCAACTCTGTGTGACCCCATAAATAGCAGCCACCAGGGTCCTTCGTCCACAGGATTCTCCAGGCAAGAATACTGGAGTGGGTTGCCATTTAGGTAAGGCAGATCTCACCTAAGGCAATCCTCAAAGGGACTGCTAGGTGAAGGATGCCTGCTGGCAACATTTCCAGTAATTGAGATAACAAGGCCTTTAATGATGAAGACAGTCTAAGTGATGAAGCCCAACTTCCCTACAGACCACTCTCTGTGTGGCTCAGATCCATTTTAAAAATTTTAATTTTCAATTGGTGAAAATTGCTCTACAATTTTGTGCTGATTTCTGCTGTACAGCAACATGAATGTCATAATTATATATAAACACACATCCCTTTCCTCCTGAGCCTCCCGAGCCTCCCTCTCCTCCCCCTGTTCCACCCTTCTAGGTCATCACAAGTGCCAGGCTGGGCTTCCTATGTTATGTATCACTTCCCACTAGTTATCTATTTTATACACGACAGGGTATGTATGTCAACTCTACTTCTCAGTTCATCCCACCCTCACCTTTTCCCACTGTGTGCACAAGTCTGTTCTCTACCATTTTCCTCAGTACTAGTTTTCTAGATTCCATATATATGCATTAGTATATTATACTTGCTTTCCTCTTTCGGACTAACTTCACTTTGTATGAAGCTCTAGGTTCATCCACCTAACTACAACTGATTCAAATTCATTCCTTTTAATGGCTGAGTAATATTCCCATTATATGAATGTACTACAACTTCTTTATTCATTTATCTGTTGATAGACATGTATGTTGCATTTATGTTCTGGATATTGTAAATATTGCTACTGTGAACATTAGGGTGATATGTCTTTTAGAATTGTGGTTTTTTCAGGGTATATGCCCAGTATTGGGGTTGCTGGATCATATGGTAGTTTTGTTCCTAGTTGGTTTTTTTTTTTTTTTTTCCTTTAAGGAATCTATATATTGTTTTCCATAATGGTTACATTAGTTTACATTCCCACCGGTGTAAGAGGGTTCCCTTTTCTTTACATCCTCTCCAACATTTATTATTTGCAGATATTTTGATGATGATGGCCATTCTGACCAGTGTGAGATTATCACCTCATTGCAGTTTTGATTTGCATTTCTCTGTCAGGAAGCAACAGTTAGAACTGGACATGAAACAACAGACTGGTTCCAAATAGGAAAAGGAGCACATCAAGGCTGTATATTGTCACCCTGCTTCTTTATTTATTTAACTTGTATGAAGAGTACATCATGAGAAACACTGGGCTGGAAGAAGCACAAGCTGGAATCAAGAATGCCAGAAGTTTCAATAACCTCAGATATGCAGATAACTCCACCCTTATGGGCAGAAAGTGAAGAGGAACTAAAAAGCCTCTTGAAAGTTGAAAGAGGCGAGTGAAAAAGTTGGCTTAAAGCTCAACATTCAGAAAACGAAGATCATGGGATCTGCTCCCATCACTTGATGGGAAATAGATGGAGAAAGAGTGGAAAGAGTGTCAGACTTTATTTTGGGGGCTCCAAAATCCATACAGAAGGTGACTGCAGCCATGAAATTAAAAGACACTTACTCCTTGGAAGGAAAGTTATGACCAACCTGCTGCTGCTGCTGCTGCTGCTGCTAAGTCACTTCAGTCGTGTCCGACTCTGTGTGACCTTTGACATGAATCCACCATGGGTGTACACGAACTCCCAAACATGAACCCCCCTCCCTCCTCCCACCCCCTGCCCATTTTTTGATTGGGTTGTTTATTTATATGATATTGAGCTATATGAGCTGCTTATATATTTTTGAGATTAATTCTTAGTCAGTTGCTCCATTTGTAACTATTTTCTCCCATTCTGGGGGTTGTCTTTTTATCTTGTTTATAGTTTCTTTTGCTGTGCAAAGTGTTTAAGTTCTGTTAGGTCCCATTTATTTTTGTTTTTATTTCTATTAATATAGGAAGTGGGTCAGAGAGAATCTTGCTGTGATTTATGTCAAAGAGTGTTCTGTCTGTGTTTTCCTCTTTCCTCTGAGAGCTTTATAGTTTCTGGCCTTACATTTAAGTCTTAAATCATTTTGATTTTATTTTTGTGTATGGTGTTAGGAAGTGCCCTAATTTAATTCTTTTTCATGTAGCTGTCCAGTTTTCCCAGCTCAAATAAGGACTGAGATGTCTTTATAAAATTCTAATGGAGCTGTCTTCCTGATGTCTTGATCTTCTATTATGAAAGTTCTGGACCCTGGTCATCATATCTTTTTCAATCCATATGTTAAAACTGCAAAGGGAGCAAAAGGTGGCACTGAAATTGGTAACTTCAGCAATACCCATATGCTCAAATATTCCCGTTGTATAGCACAGCCCACCTCCTCTTCTTGTGTGCTAGTTCATTGACACAGGAGCTTAAGTGCTCAAATGGCAATTATAGTTTATAGTTTAATGGTACTCTTTCTGTGTCTTTGAGAGAAGTATTCTCTAGAAGATGCATTTATTATTTTGTTAGAAATGTAAAATATTTTGGAATAATTTCCAACCCAGAATCTTTGAAGAGTGAAAGTGAATAATAATGTTCTATATGTTTAGTGTAAGCATCTAGGACTCACTAAAAACTCCAGTACTTTGGCCATCTCATGCGAAGAGTTGACTCATTGGAAAAGACTCTGATGCTGGGAGGGATTGGGGGCAGGAGGAGAAGGGGACGACAGAGGATGAGATGGCTGGATGGCATCACTGACTCGATGGACGTGAGTCTGAGTGAACTCCGGGAATTGGTGATGGACAGGGAGGCCTGGTGTGCTGCAATTCATGGGGTTGCAAAGAGTTGGACATGACTGAGCAACTGAACTGAAGTGAACTGAACTGAACTGAACTGAAAAACAATTATGCAACTGTTGCTAGGGAAGAAAATCTTACTTAACATAGTAATACATGGTTTTGTTTTAATGAAATGATTGATTTTTCTGTATTTTATTAGGTTATCAATGATTATAAAGGGCACATTAATATAGGGTAAAGATATCCTTTCTATGTTTATACATATGTGTATACATGTTAGAACAACTATGCAACTTAAGCTCTTGGTAGGTCAATGAGCATTCAGAGTTTCTCAGTTTTCACCAAAAGTTATCAAAAAAGAAGACTGTAGAGAAATATTAACATCATTATCTGTAATTGTAGAAGAGGAAAATAACATAAATAATGAATCCATTGTAAATAAATTAAGAAATTCCTGCTTTGTGCATGCATTTTGGATGAATACTTAAGATATATTTCATTGATTAGATTTAAAAAAATATTGCTCATCCAATATCAATAAGATGAATGCTTTGGAATATTCCAGGATATTGACTGGGTCAAACTTCCTCTTTTGGGCAATGAGATAAAAAGGAAGAAAACTAACAGACTACAATATTAAAAAACATGTATTGGCATTCATGTATTTATGAAAACTAGATAACTATAGATATATACATGTGAGAAGAAATTGACTTGTTTAGAAAAAAGATCGATGTACCTTGTTTTCACTATAAACTGGGTATCTTGCATTGGAATACAATCTCTTACAGTTTAAGGAGTAAAGATCTAGAATTTTTGACTACCGAGTTACTTTTATAATTTTTGTTTTTTCTCATATTTTTGCTGTATCTTTTCAGTGGATTTATTTTTATTCTTCCATTTATTTAATTAAACATTAATTTAACTATCCAGTTCTTTCAGTTTCTTGTGCAAAGATAGAAACTTCCCCACAAAGTTTATGTAGAGTCAGCTAGGCAAAATATTGGCAATTTGCCAGCATCTGGGTGATAAATGTGACTCTTGCACTCTCCAGACATTTCTTATAAATGCTTTGTACGTAACTGTAGAAAGATAATGTATTTGTGCAATTGGATATTTTATGTTTTTCACCCTTAACTTTGGGGAATGAACATTCCTATAAAGCCAGAAGAGCACACTTTAGAATTTTCTTAACATTTTATGGATGAATTAAGTGACTGTAGCTAAAAAGAAGTAACCCAACACTAATTACCACTTGTTTTGAGTCCAAATTTTATCACAGAAAAGCAGTATCATCTCTATTGCTTTTTTAGAGGCTCTTTATTTTCTAATTATTTCTTGTTTCTTATATTTATTTTTGATATGATTTTCTTAAATTTTTCCAGCAAATTGGATCTCTAACTTTAGTATTGTTATAAGAGAACTTTCATTGAGAGTATCACTAGAAAATTCTAAGCATTCAGTTTTTCATATTTAGAGTTCAGTCATTCAGCCTTAACAACAAGGCTCTTATAACAGGTAGCATATAAAAACCATCAAAAAGAGTCTATCATTCCTGGTAAGTGAGAACGGATTAGGTGGTTTTTCATGAAAAAGCTGAGGCAGAGTCAGAGGTATAAACAAGGTAGCATTTCTTCAAAAGCATAGGTAACAAGTACTCATAGATGGAAAGATGCAAGAGTTAGAGCAGTAGATCTGAGATACTCTTGAAAATTATGATTCGCCCCTGTAACATAATGATTTATAAACAAGAGAATATCTATCCTGGGATGTTTGGATTCTGCTAAACATTTTAAAATCAGTGGTGACAGTCTATCTTCATCGTTGGTGATTTTATCATAAGAAATTACATCAATCAAATATTTACTATTGAATAATTCTTCCATGACTTGTACATTTTCTTTTTCAAGGAAGCAGGAAACATAGGCCCAACTCAACCATCAATAACTCAGAGAAGATAGTAAACTTAGTGATCATTTCACTATCTAAATGCTACATTATTGTAGTTACATTGATATCTGTTTCTTGATATCACAGCTGCAATTTCACATTTTATCAGGCTTGATGTCTCGTCTCTCACTAGATTGTGAGGTAACAGGAATTTTGTTCCTTGGTTTTATTTTCTTTCTTTTTGGGAGCAGTAAGATGGTAGTTTCATCATTCTACAGCTAGTGAATAGTAGAATGCATAGCAAATGAAAGGCAAATAAAATGTTTTTACCTCATTGACTGAATAATAAATAAAATAAGAATTGAAAATCATTACTGATTTTAATGAACTAGGTAGTTGTCAAGTTGAAAATTGCAGAGGATCAAATCAACATGGCCTTATGTAGTCAATTTTATCATTTCCTCTCAAAACATCAGAAAAAAAAACAGTGAAACATAAAGCATATAAAGAATATTTTTAAAGGATTAGCTGTGCTAAATAAAACCAATAACTCAACAAAATGTTAAACACATCTGAATAACAAAAATGGAAAAAAAAAACATAATCAGTGAGCTGGGCATAAGCCTCGCTGAAAGCTGAAAAAATGATGGATGTGGGTGGATAATGGAGAAAAAGCACCACACAGGTTACAAGTTCCAAAACAAAGGTGGAAAACATGAAAATAGGGAAGTAATGGCCTGTGTAAGACAAATATAAAGATTTCCATCATCATATGAGATCAGTAGCCTAGGTATAGACATTTCTAAAGCTTCCCAGGTGATTCTATTGTATAATCAAGGTTGAACTACTGACTAAGAAAAGTTATTTTCACATATAGACATACTTTGTTTTGCTGTGCTTTAAAAAGAATGCATCGTCTACAAATTTAAGGTTAGTGTCAACTTCCAACCAACAAGGCTCTTGGTGTCATTTCTTTCAACATTTCCTCACTTCATGTCTGTGTCATATTTTAGTAATTCTCACACATTTCAAACTTTTTCATTATTATTACTGTATTTATTATAGTGCTCTGTGATCACTGATCTTTTAAAAAGAAATTTTTATTGGGGTATAGTTGATACAATATTATGTTAGCTTCTGCTGTACAGCAAAATGAATCAGTTATACATATACATATATCCACACTTTTTTTAGATTCCTTTCCCATATAGGCCATTACAGAGTATTGAGTGGAGTTTCCTGTGGTATATAGTAAGTCCTTATTAGTTATCCATTTTATATATACTAGTATGTATACGTCAGTCTCAATCTCCCAATTTACTCCTCCTCTCCTTTGTCCCCTGGTAACTATAAGTTTTCCACATCTGTCACTCTATTTCTGTTTTGTAGATAAGTTCATCTGTATCCTTTTTTAGATTCCACATATAAGTGATATCACATATTTGTCCTTCTCTGTCTGCCTTACTTCATCCAGTATGACAATTTTTGATGTCATACTGCAAAAGATTAAGACTTGCCAAAGGCTCATGATGGTTAGTATTTTAGCAATAAAGCATTTTAAAATTAGGGTATATGCATTTTTGCCTCTTGATGAAAGTGAAAGAGGCGAGTGAAAAAGTTGGCTTAAAGCTCAACATTCAGAAAACTAAGATCATGGCATCTGGTGCCATCACTTCATGGGAAATAGATGTAAACAATGGAAACAGTGACAGACTATATTTTTGGGGGACTGCAAAGTTACTGCAGATGGTGACTGCAGCCATGAAATTAGAAGAGGCTAGCTCCTTGGATGAAAAGCTCTGATTAACCTAGACAACATATTAAAAAGCAGAGACATTACTTTGTCAACAAAGGTCCATCTAGTAAAGGCTATGGTTTTTCCCGTAGTCATGTATGGATGTGAGAGATGGACTATAAAGAACGCTGAGCACTGAAAAACTGATGCTTTTGAACTGTGGTGTTGGAGAAGACTCTTGAGAGTCCCTTGGACTGCAAGGAGATCCAAACAGTCCATCCTAAAGAAATCAGTCGTGAATAATCATTGGAAGGATTGATGGTGAAGCAGAAACTCCAAAACTTAATCACCTGATGTGAAGAACTGACTCATTTGAAAAGACCCTGATGCTGGGAAAGATTGAAGGCAGGAGGAGAAGGGGACGACAGAGAATGAGATGGTTGGATGGCATCACTGACTCAATGGACATGAGTCTGAGTAAACTCTGGGAGTTGGTGATGGCCAGGGAGGCCTGGCATGCTGCAGTTCATGGAGTCACAAAGACTCAGACACGACTGAGCGACTGAACTGAACTGAATTGATATGCAGTTTTTAGACACAATGCCTTTGCACATTTAATACACTACAGTATAGCATAAGCATAATTTTTATGTGCACTGGAAAATCAATAAATTTGTGTGACTTTCTTTATGGCACTTGTTTGAAACCCAACCCACAGTATCTTTGAGGTTTGCTTGTACCTAACAAAGTATGTACAATCTCTGTAAAAATATCTGCTACAAATATAAAAATGGACTCTCCACTCATATAATTCAGAGAATAAGAAATTTTGGCCATAAATGGCCATAAAGTGAAATTGTATAAAAATGTATTCCAGTTAAGCAGAGAAATGAAAACTAAAATATTGTTGAAAATTATTTCATATTCAGATATTTATTAGGAATAAAGAACTTTAAATGTTAGGATGTAGAGAAATAATGGAAATGTTTTTAGATTGCTAATGCTAATGTGGAATAAAATTACTGAAGAATGTTTTGAGTTAGGACTAAAGGCTTGAATAGTTTTTAAATAAATTTTGGCAAGAATATTTTATTGATAATGCAGTATTTTTTAAATATTAGATCATAGCAGAAAGCATATGATTTTAGGTGGTACCAGTTTTAGGTTTGATCATTTGGCTATGTAAGTTACAACCAGATATTTTCTTTCCAAAAGCTTCACTGTTGCATTTAGAAAGTAATCTAAGAGGTAATGTGCAAGCATTTGCTTCTCATAAGCCTTCCATTTCATGATTTATCATCTATTGATGACACTTGTA
The DNA here is from genome assembly GCA_006410675.1 of Oreotragus oreotragus. Taxonomy (NCBI): domain Eukaryota; kingdom Metazoa; phylum Chordata; class Mammalia; order Artiodactyla; family Bovidae; genus Oreotragus; species Oreotragus oreotragus. The sequence continues at coordinate 643,596 of SJYX01003199.1, forward strand.
TGAATCAATTATTTCATTGTGGGTTGCAAAATTTTTATTTTCTAATTCTTTCACTTTTTCTTTATTAGCTGGCATTCTTATTTTTATTACAGTATAATTGCTTTACAGTGATATGTTAGTTTCTGCTGTGCAGCAAAATGAATCAGTTATATGCATACATATATCCATTCTTTTTTAGATTTCCTTCTCATTGTGGTCTTCCCTGGTGGCTCAGATGGTAGAGCTTCTGCCTACAATGCGGGAGACCTGGGTTCAATCCCTGGGTCGGAAAGATCTCCTGGAGAAGGAAATGGCAACTCACTCCAGTACTCTTGCCTGGAAAATTCCATGGATGGAGGAGCCTGGTAGGCTGCAGTCCATGGGGTCGCAGAGAGGTAGACACGACTGAGTGACTTCAATGTCAATGTCTCATTGCGGTCACCACAGAGCACTGAGTAGAGTTCTCTGTGCTGTACAGAAGGTTCTCATTAGTTATCTAATTTATGCATAGTAGTATATATATGGAGAAAGCAATGGCAATCCACTCCAGTACTCTTGCTTGGAAAATCACATGGATGGAGGAGCTTGGTAGACTGCAATCCATGGGGTCACAGAGAGTTGGACACGACTGAGTGATTTCACTTTCACTTTTCACTTTCATGCATTGGAGAAGGAAATGGCAACCCACTCTAGTGTTCTTGCCTGGAGAATCCCAGGGACGGGGAAGCCTGGTGGGCTTCTGTCTATGTGGTCGCACAGAGTCGGACATGATTGAAGGAACTTAGCAGCAGCAGCAGCAGTTGTGTATATATGTCAATCCCAATCTCCCACTCATCCTGCATTTGTTTTGTTCACCTCTGACTCTATTTCTGCTTTGTCAGTAAGTTCATCTGTACTATTTTTCTAGATTCCACCTATAAGCAATACCATATGATACTTGTTTTTAGCTGGTATTATTACCTAAGGATGAGGAGAGCACAGGAACCCACTCCAGTATTTTTTCCTGGAGGATCCCATGGACAGAGAAACACGGTGGCCAAGTCCAAAGGGTCTCAAAGAGTTGGACACAATTAAAGCTACGTGGCTCAGCGGTTAAAGCGTCTGCCTCCAATGCGGGAGACCCGGGTTCGATCCCTGGGTCGGGAAGATCCCCTGGAGAAGGAAATGGCAATCCACTCCAGTATTCTTGCCTGGAGAATCCCATGGACGGAGAAGCCTAGTAGGTTACAGTCCACGGGGTCGCAAAGAGTCGGACACGACTGAGCGACTTCACCTTCACCTTCTAGCACTCATTACCTAATGATGAGTCTTTAATCATCCTCTATGGTGAACTCCAGTGCCTACATAAAAATGCAGGGTAAATGGTTAATTTTTTATCTTTAATTTTCAATTTTAGAATACTGTGTCTGGGCAGACTACTCTTTTGAGAATTTTCATGATTTGTAGAAAAATAAAGTAAGGAAGGGCTTCCCTGGTGGCTCAGTGGTAAAGAATCTCTCTGCCAGTTGAGGAGATGTGGGTTTGATCTCTGGTTTGGGAAGATTCCTGGAGAAGGAAATGACAACTCACTCCAGTATTCTTGCTTGGGAAATCCCATGGATAGAGATGCCTGGTGGACTAGTCCATGGGGTCACAAAAGAGTTAAATATGACTTAGTGACTAAACAACAGCAAAGTAAGATAAAGATATAATTACGTTTCAAAACATAAATATAGCTTTTAAAAAAGTACCTTCATATTCTATGAATATGTCCTAAATGTCCCAAGTGTTTACATAGTGAAAACCTTTTATCTTATATACTAAATGTACTTTGCTAATCAATCAGTTATGTTAGATTATGGTGCAATAAAGTTATGACTCTAGTAATGAATGTCATATAAGTTTTTCTCTTCACATTGCTCAAATAAAGTAGGATATAGAACAAAATTCAGTGATAGTGTCCAACAAAATATCTTTAGGTGTGTTGCTTATTTCAGGAGATTCTTTTATTAATAATAAGTAATCTCAGGATCAGGCTAGACTCTTGTAAGTTATCCTCTAATTTCCTTTTTCAAACAACATTGTAGTTTGAGTTAATTATATCTGAAATCTTGGAATTTACTAGAAGCTGTTTTCTAAAAACAAATATAAAGGAATTGTTGGGGGAGTGTGTAATTTCCTCAGCTCTGTCTCACCACAGCAAAAAAAATTGTAGTGACAGAAGGACGAATGTTACAGTCCCGTGTAAATTTCCTCAGTCGCATCAAAAGTTGGAAGTGATGGGTGGACCAGTGCTACAGTTCCATGTTACAGCTCAGTTCTATTTAGAAAGGAAAGGAAAATATATCCTCAAGGTGTCAGGGTGGGTAAATCCTAAAGACCGAAGAGAAGAGAAGCCCCTGGTTCAATTTTGACTGCTCTTTTTATATGTTTTTTTCTCCTCCCCCTGAGCCTGCCCTATGTAAATTGGGCTGTTTGTTTTATCTGAGGTGCTCACTCCAGTCCTTCGATTTTGCTTTGTTCTATTTTTGCGGACTTTTCCTTTCTTGTCTTTTAGCCACTGCCATTTTGGACTCCTTTTTCCTATTCTAACTACCTAACATTCCCTCCTCAAGAGATGGGGGGCCCAATTCTTTGCGAATAGGGGCATTGAGGTCTCTCTGGCTAATTCTTGCTGAACTGGGACAGTAATGGTCATTGGGCCTCCCCCACTTGCTAGTCTCAAGCCTCAGAGTCCTTATAGCTATGAGTCCATCTAAGGATGAGTGATATTTTCTGTGGTCAGCTGTAGTTTTATATATCCTTGCTGAACTGGCTCTGCATGTTGTAGCTTGTTGACCTGGGCAGTGACAAAACGGGTTGCTGCTGCTGCTGCTAAGTCGCTTCAGTCATGTCCAACTCTGTGCAACCCCATAGATGGCAGCCCACCAGGCTCCCCCATCCCTGGGATTCTCCAGGCAAGAACACTGGAGTGGGATGCCATTTCCTTCTCCAGACAAAATGGGTTAGACAATTGATAACACATGGAGCAATCAAAATCAGCATCAATATGATGATAACAAGGACTAATAGGGGCACTCCCCAACTCCAAATTCCCCCTCACCAGGAGAGGGATCCCCCAAAGAGAGATTGTAGCCACCTGAGAGAAGACTCTTGAGAGCCCCTTGGACTGCAAGGAGATCCAACCAGTCCATTCTGAAGGAGATCGGCCCTGAGGTTTCTTTGGAAGGAATGATGCTAAAACTGAAACTCCAGTACTTTGGCCACCTCATTAGAAGAGTTGACTCATTGGAAAAGACTCTGATGCTGGGAGGGATTGGGGGCAGGAGGAGAAGGGGACGACAGAGGATGAGATGGCTGGATGGCATCACGGACTCGATGGATGTGAGTCTGAGTGAACTGCGGGAGTTGGTGATGGACTGGGAGACCTGGCATGCTGCAATTCATGGGGTCGCAAAGAGTCGGACACGACTGAGCGACTGAACTGAACAGAAATGAGAACTCTCTAGCTCATTCTTTGAGATTATATAGGATCTGAATGTTTTTCTTGAGGACTATGAGACTTTCTTTAATTTAGCTGGAGGCCTGGTGTGTCTCCACTATCTCTTTATAGTCCAACTCTCACATCCATACATGACAACAGGAAAAACCATAGCTTTGGAGAAGGAAATGGCAATCCACTCCAGTATTCTTGCCTGGAGAATTCCATGGACAGAGAAGCCTAGTAGGTTACAGTCCATGGGGTCGCAAAGAGTCGGACACGACTGAGCGACTTCACCTTCCTTCCTTGACTAGACGGACCTTTGTTGGCAAAGTAATGTCTCTGTTTTTTAACATGCTGTCTAGGTTGGTTATAGCTTTTCTTCCAAGGAGTAAGTGTCTTTTAATTTCATGGCTGCAGTCACCATCTTCAGTGATTTTGGAGCACCAAAAAATAAACTCTGACACTGTTTCCACTGTTTCTCCATCTATTTGCCATGAAATGATGGGACCAGATGCCATGATCTTAGTTTTCTGAATGTTGAGCATTAAGCCAACTTTTTCACTCTCCTCTTTCACATTCATCAAGAGGCTCTTCCATTCCTTGCTTTCTGCCATAAGGGTGGTGTAATCTGCATATCTGAGGTTATTGATATTTCTCCTGGCAATCTTGATTCCAGCTTGTGCTTCTACAGCCCAGCGTTTCTCATGCATATAACTTTGCATATAAGTTAAGTAAACACGGTGAGAATATACAGCCTTGGCATACACTTTCCTGATTTGGAACCATTCTGTTGTCCCATGTCCAGTTCTAATTGTTGCTTCCTGACCTGCATACAGATTTCTCAGGAAGCAGGCAAGGTGGCCTGGTGTTCCCATCTCTTGAAGAATTTTCCACAGTCTGTTGTGATCCAGACTGTTGGCATAGTCAGTAAAACAGAAGTAGATGTTTTTCTGGAACTCTCTTTCTTTCGTGATAATCCAACAGATCTTGGCAATTTGATCTCTGCCTTTTCTAAATCCAGCTTGAACATCTGGAAGTTCATGGTTCACATACTGTTGAAGCCTGGCTTGGAGAATTTTGAACATTACTTTACTAGCATGTGAGATGAGTGCAATTGTGCGGTAGTTTGAGCATTCTTTGGCATTGCCTTTCTTTGGGATTGGAATGAAAACTGACCTTTTCCAGTCCTGTGGCCACTGCTGAGTTTTCCAAATTTGCTGGCATATTGAGTGCAGCACTTTCACAGCATCATCCTTCAGGATTTGAATTAGCTCAACTGGAATTCCATCACCTCCACTAGCTTTATTCATAGTGATGCTTCCTAAGGCCCACTTGGCTTCTCATTCCAGCATGTCTGGCTCTAGGTGAATGATCACACCATCATGGTTATCTGGGTCATGAAGATCTTTTTTGTATAATTCTTCATCTTTTAGCCACCACCAGTTTGAACTTCTTTTTCCTATTCTAACTACCTAACAGAATGTATTAATTATTGATCTTATTTTTATTAACCCAGAGTAGGTAAATTTACAATATGTATAGTTCTGACTTTTTTATCACTACCTTCAAGATGATTTACAGTTTAACTTGTCTTGCCTTTCTATTCTCAAGATATGGTTTTCTATTATTCAGTGCATGTGTTTGAGAAATGGCCTGATTTAAATAATTAGTCACCTATTTACCTTTCAGCAACTCAAAAAGCAGAGACATTACTTTGCCAACAAAGGTCCATCTAGTCAAGGCTATGGTTTTTCCTGTGGTCATGTATGGATGTGAGAGTTGGACTGTGAAGAAAGCTGAGTGCCAAAGAATTGATCCTTTCGAACTGTGGTGTTGGAGAAGACTCTTGAGAGTCCCTTGGACTGCAAGGAGATCCAACCAGTCCATTCTGAAGAACATCAGCCCTGGGATTTCTTTGGAGGGAATGATGCTGAGGCTGAAACTCCAGTACTTTGGCCACCTCATGCGAAGAGTTGACTCATTGGAAAAGACTCTGGTGCTGGGAGGGATTGGGGGCAGGAGGAGAAGGGGACGACAAGGATGAGATGGCTGGATGGCATCACTGACTCGATGGAAGTGAGTCTGAGTGAACTCTGGGAGTTGGTGATGGACAGGGAGGTCTGGGGTGCTGCGATTCGTGGGGTTGCAAAGAGTCGGACACGACTGAGAGACTGAACTGAACTGAACTGAACTCATGTCTTATTAGTCTCTTCTGGGACTGACTTCTTTAAAATTTAAGCAAGAGTCTTTTTAAAATTCTATAAAAGTAGCATTGATTAGTCAAAACAAGAAAAAATAAATTAGCCTCACTCTGTTAAACATTAGCATGGATAAAATTGCTTAACAAAGCTATATTAAAAATTTAATTATCACAATCAAAATATGGCAGCATTCCATGCACAATTCATTTACATTGTTCCCTCTCAAACACATCACGGGAATTAAGTAAAATTGATATGATTATAGTCTACTTTATCTGAGTCAAATTTTAAAAATTAAAAAAAACACAGTTTGTTTCCATTTTCAAAAATTACATCTTTAAAGAAATCACAATACTTTTACCAGTTAAGAAAGCAAGGCATAATGGATATGTCTTCAATATTTCTATATATCATCTATATTTTTTCCATTTTATAAAATATTGAATGTATTCATTTCTAGAATGAATTTAAATTTGCCTAACCCATATTTTTCCTGTATTTGAAAATTGATATTTAAAACTAGTTACAATTTTGCCACACAGGAAATACAGACAGCACAATCTTAAATCAAATATTCCTGTCATATAGAAAGTCAGATAAAACAATCATAAATTTAATTATAAAATGTGAATTTAGAAATGAAATTTTATAGAAATAATTATCAATTTTGCAAAAATTTTTCCAAATAGTATTGGAAATATGTAAGTTTCTTATTATTTGGTTATTTATTTTGCAGTTCTGTTAAATATTCACATTTCAGTTCATATAACATAATAATCCATACAGCATCTGAACATAGAAACCAAATTGGGAGTTTCTAAACTTTTTACCCTTCCTCACAGTGTGAGACAGAGAAGGCGATGGCATCCCACTCCAGTACTCTGGCCTGGAAAATCCCATGGACGGAGAGCCTGGTAGGCTGCAGTCCATGGGGTCGCGAAGAGTCGGACATGACTGAGCGACCTCACTTTCACTTTTCACTTTCATGCACTGGAGAAGGAAATGGCAACCCACTCCAGCGTTCTTGCCTGGAGAATCCCGGGGACGGGGGAGCCTGGTGGGCTGCCGTCTATGGGCTCGTACAGAGTTGGACACGACTGGAGCGACTTAGCAGCAGCACAGTGTGAGAATGGCCTGAATTCTTTTGAGGAAATGTGACTGAGAGATAATATTATCACTTTACTTCAAAATTCGAAACTTTGAGTTCTAAGAAAGATATAAGCAAAGATAATATTTTAGGTTAAAGACAAGATAGAAGGGGCTGGAATGTGTAATACTTATGACATATAACATCTATAATATGTTTGTATTACTTATTAAAAATGTATTATTTTAAAATTCTATAACAGACTAGAAAGATAAAGAAGATACAAATGTCAGAAAAACTCTGCCTCAAATCCTACCATATTCCTCACTTGGGCAAATTTCTTAACTTTCTTCAGTGTTACTTTCTTCTCTGTAAAATGGGGGAGAAAGATACCTAATTTATAGAGTTTTTAGGATGGTCTGAGATAATGTTTAGTCATTAAATCATGTACAACTCTTTTGTGACCCCATGGACTGCAGCCCACCAGGTTCCTCTGTCCGTGAGATTTCCCAGGCAACAATACTAGAGTGGGTTGCCATTTCCTTCTCCAGTGGATCTTCCTGACCTAGAGTAGAACCCGTGTCTCCTGCACTGGCCAGCTAGTTCTTTACTACTGAGCCACCAGGGAAGTCTGGTCTGAGTTAATATATGTAAATCAAAAATGCTTGACATCTTTCTGCTAAGATATCAATAAGTACTTTTCATATATCAAATTTCCAAAATCTTTTAAGGCAGATTGCATTATTATTCCAAATTTACAAAGAATGGAGAAAAGAAAAGACTGAGTTTCCATGGGAGTAAACAAAAGGCCTAAAGTCACCCAGCTTGTACAAACAAGAACCCAAATACAAATTAGCTTGGCTTGTCACTTTCATCCTTTAATACACATCAATGTCTGCAGGCTAAATATACAGTAGGTGCTCAAGAAATGCTGACTTTCTTCCTCAGTCTTTTCTAACATTAAATATCCTGAGGAAGTAGATTCCTTTAGACTTTTGACAGATGTGTTGCATTTGCTATGAAACTGAGATACAAACAAACAGTGAGTGATATAAAACCTCACTATCAATATTAAAAAATAGGAACACAATTGTGGAAAACAGACAATATAAAGGCAAGTTTTGCCCTCACCTCTATGCTTTATGATATATATGGGACAAAAGTTTATAGGGCAATAAAATTCTCTGCTCAGTGTTATTACCTATGGCACAGTCTATGATCATTTTCTGTCTGTAGTTTGTCATGTGGGTTGAATTTACTGCTAAAGGAAAAGACATTGTCAAGCCAGGAACGTAAGTCCTCTGTTGGTCTTTCCAACAGACGTGTTAATACGCACTGGGATCCCCACTTGACTTCATCAGCCACTCACAGGCGTGTTCTCTGTCTCAGAAGTGATTTAAATTTCCTAACTAGTTAGCTTTTTTGAAAAAATCATGTCCTTGGTTGTTTGTTTTGATGAGTCTTACATGTTACCCTTCATTTTCTTATGCTCACTTATTCTCATCTCAGAGTCTTTTAGACTCTGTCACAGAGTGAAGGTAAGAGACATAAGGACACAGAACCCAAGTCTCCCTTCCATGGGTCTTCTATTTGGATACTCAGTTTGCTCATTCTTAACATGTATCTGTCCTGAGGCTGTGGTTTCTTTAAAGCAGAATTAGCAACTCTCTGCCCTCTTTAAAATTTACACTTAGGAGAATGTGCATGAGAGTTATTAATAAGGATATTACTTCTCTACATTTCTGTAGTGCTTTGTAATGCAAATTTAAAGCTTTCACATGCCTGTTATGCTCCTAACTACCCTTGAAGTTAGAAAGATAGGTCAGAAAGGTAGGTAATATTATCCAAATTCACAAACTGAAAAATTTAGGAATGAACTCTCTCTAAGGATACCGAGTTGACAATTAACAATCAATACTCAAACCTGAGTCAGAATTTCTAATCCACTCCTTTTTTCAGCAGATAACAGAAGAATTTATCATAGTTTCATGTCATTTGTTTCTTAGCTGCTTTAAATCATGTTTGAATAACTAACTAGTTAATTTCTTGGCAGTTTCCTAAAAAAACTGAGATAGTATTTTTATATCTTTTTATCTTACATTTAAAGCAAGATAAAAGCACATGGTACTGTATGAATGAACTGCCTGTCATCTCACTCCTAGACTGAGAATAATTTTCTATAAAAAGAAATTTCTCAGTGTAATTTCATTGAATCTGGAAGCTACTGCAAATATGTTAGGCTTGGCATGAAACTAAATCAGCAGAACAATTACAAACTGGTTGGAAACATCTGGTTTCAATCCTGACATGCAATAAGGTTAGAAGTCATCACTTCCTTCCTTACAACATGAGAAAGCTGGGCAAATTGAAAATCAATAACTTTCTTTAGACCCATCAGCGAACTAAGGTTGCAAGGAAAATTGCCACCCTGAAATCTGGAGAGACAAGTAAATCAATGGAGCTAGAGTTGAGATTTGCTTATCTGGTGCAAAGGTCTCTAGAGCCATGTATCCACCACATCTTCTATTTTCTATATTCTGATGTCTTGACATCTAGGGCCTTGCTGACTCTGGAGGGACTGCCCCTATCAAGGTAAGCTGATTCCTAGAGATAGCCATTTGCCAGCAACTGTGCTTTCAAATGCAAACCAAACAATTCAGAACCCACACACAACAACCTACTTCACTAGGCTCTGACATCTATTAAAGAAACTGAAACAAATATTACTAAATAGTTAACACTTGAACAACATAGGGGTTAGGGGTGTGACTCCCATGCAGTAAAAGATTCACTTATAATTTTGCGGTCAGTCCTCCGTATCCATAATTTCACATCCTTGGATTCAACCAGCTATGATCAGGTGGTGTTGTAGCACATATTTATTGAAAAGATTCCCTGTATAAGTGGGCCTGAACAGTTCAAATTCATGCTGTTCAAGGATCAACTAACTGTATTCCAAAAAGGAAAGCAAGAGGCTCAGACCTTTTTCCGGGTGAATTTTACCATACATTTAAATTATAAATGATGTCAATTTTCTATAATCTCTTCCAGAAAATAGAAGTAGAAAAAACCTATTCTAACTTGTTTCATGACCTAATACTAAAACCACATAAAGACACCACTAGAAAAGAAAACCTTAGATCTATATCTCTCTTTAACTCAGATGCAAAAATTTTCAAGATATTTAAAAGCAGAGACATTACTTTGCCAACAAAGGTCCATCTAGTCAAGGCTATGGTTTTTCCTGTGGTCATGTATGGATGTGAGAGTTGGACTGTGAAGAAAGCTGAGTGCCAAAGAATTGATCCTTTCGAACTGTGGTGTTGGAGAAGACTCTTGAGAGTCCCTTGGACTGCAAGGAGATCCAACCAGTCCATTCTGAAGAACATCAGCCCTGGGATTTCTTTGGAGGGAATGATGCTGAGGCTGAAACTCCAGTACTTTGGCCACCTCATGCGAAGAGTTGACTCATTGGAAAAGACTCTGGTGCTGGGAGGGATTGGGGGCAGGAGGAGAAGGGGACGACAAGGATGAGATGGCTGGATGGCATCACTGACTCGATGGAAGTGAGTCTGAGTGAACTCTGGGAGTTGGTGATGGACAGGGAGGTCTGGGGTGCTGCGATTCGTGGGGTTGCAAAGAGTCGGACACGACTGAGAGACTGAACTGAACTGAACTGAACTCATGTCTTATTAGTCTCTTCTGGGACTGACTTCTTTAAAATTTAAGCAAGAGTCTTTTTAAAATTCTATAAAAGTAGCATTGATTAGTCAAAACAAGAAAAAATAAATTAGCCTCACTCTGTTAAACATTAGCATGGATAAAATTGCTTAACAAAGCTATATTAAAAATTTAATTATCACAATCAAAATATGGCAGCATTCCATGCACAATTCATTTACATTGTTCCCTCTCAAACACATCACGGGAATTAAGTAAAATTGATATGATTATAGTCTACTTTATCTGAGTCAAATTTTAAAAATTAAAAAAAACACAGTTTGTTTCCATTTTCAAAAATTACATCTTTAAAGAAATCACAATACTTTTACCAGTTAAGAAAGCAAGGCATAATGGATATGTCTTCAATATTTCTATATATCATCTATATTTTTTCCATTTTATAAAATATTGAATGTATTCATTTCTAGAATGAATTTAAATTTGCCTAACCCATATTTTTCCTGTATTTGAAAATTGATATTTAAAACTAGTTACAATTTTGCCACACAGGAAATACAGACAGCACAATCTTAAATCAAATATTCCTGTCATATAGAAAGTCAGATAAAACAATCATAAATTTAATTATAAAATGTGAATTTAGAAATGAAATTTTATAGAAATAATTATCAATTTTGCAAAAATTTTTCCAAATAGTATTGGAAATATGTAAGTTTCTTATTATTTGGTTATTTATTTTGCAGTTCTGTTAAATATTCACATTTCAGTTCATATAACATAATAATCCATACAGCATCTGAACATAGAAACCAAATTGGGAGTTTCTAAACTTTTTACCCTTCCTCACAGTGTGAGACAGAGAAGGCGATGGCATCCCACTCCAGTACTCTGGCCTGGAAAATCCCATGGACGGAGAGCCTGGTAGGCTGCAGTCCATGGGGTCGCGAAGAGTCGGACATGACTGAGCGACCTCACTTTCACTTTTCACTTTCATGCACTGGAGAAGGAAATGGCAACCCACTCCAGCGTTCTTGCCTGGAGAATCCCGGGGACGGGGGAGCCTGGTGGGCTGCCGTCTATGGGCTCGTACAGAGTTGGACACGACTGGAGCGACTTAGCAGCAGCACAGTGTGAGAATGGCCTGAATTCTTTTGAGGAAATGTGACTGAGAGATAATATTATCACTTTACTTCAAAATTCGAAACTTTGAGTTCTAAGAAAGATATAAGCAAAGATAATATTTTAGGTTAAAGACAAGATAGAAGGGGCTGGAATGTGTAATACTTATGACATATAACATCTATAATATGTTTGTATTACTTATTAAAAATGTATTATTTTAAAATTCTATAACAGACTAGAAAGATAAAGAAGATACAAATGTCAGAAAAACTCTGCCTCAAATCCTACCATATTCCTCACTTGGGCAAATTTCTTAACTTTCTTCAGTGTTACTTTCTTCTCTGTAAAATGGGGGAGAAAGATACCTAATTTATAGAGTTTTTAGGATGGTCTGAGATAATGTTTAGTCATTAAATCATGTACAACTCTTTTGTGACCCCATGGACTGCAGCCCACCAGGTTCCTCTGTCCGTGAGATTTCCCAGGCAACAATACTAGAGTGGGTTGCCATTTCCTTCTCCAGTGGATCTTCCTGACCTAGAGTAGAACCCGTGTCTCCTGCACTGGCCAGCTAGTTCTTTACTACTGAGCCACCAGGGAAGTCTGGTCTGAGTTAATATATGTAAATCAAAAATGCTTGACATCTTTCTGCTAAGATATCAATAAGTACTTTTCATATATCAAATTTCCAAAATCTTTTAAGGCAGATTGCATTATTATTCCAAATTTACAAAGAATGGAGAAAAGAAAAGACTGAGTTTCCATGGGAGTAAACAAAAGGCCTAAAGTCACCCAGCTTGTACAAACAAGAACCCAAATACAAATTAGCTTGGCTTGTCACTTTCATCCTTTAATACACATCAATGTCTGCAGGCTAAATATACAGTAGGTGCTCAAGAAATGCTGACTTTCTTCCTCAGTCTTTTCTAACATTAAATATCCTGAGGAAGTAGATTCCTTTAGACTTTTGACAGATGTGTTGCATTTGCTATGAAACTGAGATACAAACAAACAGTGAGTGATATAAAACCTCACTATCAATATTAAAAAATAGGAACACAATTGTGGAAAACAGACAATATAAAGGCAAGTTTTGCCCTCACCTCTATGCTTTATGATATATATGGGACAAAAGTTTATAGGGCAATAAAATTCTCTGCTCAGTGTTATTACCTATGGCACAGTCTATGATCATTTTCTGTCTGTAGTTTGTCATGTGGGTTGAATTTACTGCTAAAGGAAAAGACATTGTCAAGCCAGGAACGTAAGTCCTCTGTTGGTCTTTCCAACAGACGTGTTAATACGCACTGGGATCCCCACTTGACTTCATCAGCCACTCACAGGCGTGTTCTCTGTCTCAGAAGTGATTTAAATTTCCTAACTAGTTAGCTTTTTTGAAAAAATCATGTCCTTGGTTGTTTGTTTTGATGAGTCTTACATGTTACCCTTCATTTTCTTATGCTCACTTATTCTCATCTCAGAGTCTTTTAGACTCTGTCACAGAGTGAAGGTAAGAGACATAAGGACACAGAACCCAAGTCTCCCTTCCATGGGTCTTCTATTTGGATACTCAGTTTGCTCATTCTTAACATGTATCTGTCCTGAGGCTGTGGTTTCTTTAAAGCAGAATTAGCAACTCTCTGCCCTCTTTAAAATTTACACTTAGGAGAATGTGCATGAGAGTTATTAATAAGGATATTACTTCTCTACATTTCTGTAGTGCTTTGTAATGCAAATTTAAAGCTTTCACATGCCTGTTATGCTCCTAACTACCCTTGAAGTTAGAAAGATAGGTCAGAAAGGTAGGTAATATTATCCAAATTCACAAACTGAAAAATTTAGGAATGAACTCTCTCTAAGGATACCGAGTTGACAATTAACAATCAATACTCAAACCTGAGTCAGAATTTCTAATCCACTCCTTTTTTCAGCAGATAACAGAAGAATTTATCATAGTTTCATGTCATTTGTTTCTTAGCTGCTTTAAATCATGTTTGAATAACTAACTAGTTAATTTCTTGGCAGTTTCCTAAAAAAACTGAGATAGTATTTTTATATCTTTTTATCTTACATTTAAAGCAAGATAAAAGCACATGGTACTGTATGAATGAACTGCCTGTCATCTCACTCCTAGACTGAGAATAATTTTCTATAAAAAGAAATTTCTCAGTGTAATTTCATTGAATCTGGAAGCTACTGCAAATATGTTAGGCTTGGCATGAAACTAAATCAGCAGAACAATTACAAACTGGTTGGAAACATCTGGTTTCAATCCTGACATGCAATAAGGTTAGAAGTCATCACTTCCTTCCTTACAACATGAGAAAGCTGGGCAAATTGAAAATCAATAACTTTCTTTAGACCCATCAGCGAACTAAGGTTGCAAGGAAAATTGCCACCCTGAAATCTGGAGAGACAAGTAAATCAATGGAGCTAGAGTTGAGATTTGCTTATCTGGTGCAAAGGTCTCTAGAGCCATGTATCCACCACATCTTCTATTTTCTATATTCTGATGTCTTGACATCTAGGGCCTTGCTGACTCTGGAGGGACTGCCCCTATCAAGGTAAGCTGATTCCTAGAGATAGCCATTTGCCAGCAACTGTGCTTTCAAATGCAAACCAAACAATTCAGAACCCACACACAACAACCTACTTCACTAGGCTCTGACATCTATTAAAGAAACTGAAACAAATATTACTAAATAGTTAACACTTGAACAACATAGGGGTTAGGGGTGTGACTCCCATGCAGTAAAAGATTCACTTATAATTTTGCGGTCAGTCCTCCGTATCCATAATTTCACATCCTTGGATTCAACCAGCTATGATCAGGTGGTGTTGTAGCACATATTTATTGAAAAGATTCCCTGTATAAGTGGGCCTGAACAGTTCAAATTCATGCTGTTCAAGGATCAACTAACTGTATTCCAAAAAGGAAAGCAAGAGGCTCAGACCTTTTTCCGGGTGAATTTTACCATACATTTAAATTATAAATGATGTCAATTTTCTATAATCTCTTCCAGAAAATAGAAGTAGAAAAAACCTATTCTAACTTGTTTCATGACCTAATACTAAAACCACATAAAGACACCACTAGAAAAGAAAACCTTAGATCTATATCTCTCTTTAACTCAGATGCAAAAATTTTCAAGATATTAGCAAGTCAAATCTAATAATGTATAAAGTAAATTATACACTATATATGATGACCAAGTGGGATTTTTTTCAGGTGTGCAAGACTGATTAAAGATTTGAAAACAAATCATTCAATATAATCTATTATATTATTATCAACAGGTTAAAAAGGAAAATGAGCATATCAGTTGAGGCAGAAAATTATTTGACAGAATCCAATAGCTACTTACGAATTAAAAAAAAAAAAAGCACAGAGCAAGCTAGGAATAGAGGGAAATTTTCCTAAGTTGATAAAGAAAATCTAGAAAAATTTCTATTGTCATTTTGATGGTATGTATCTTAAAAAGCAGAGACATTAGCTTTTCAACAAAAGTCCATCTAGTCAAGGCTATAGTTCTTCCAGTAGTCATGTATGGATGTGAGAGTTGGACTGTAAAGAAAGCTGAGTGCCAAATAATTGATGCTTTTGAACTGTGGTATTGGAGAAGACTCTTGAGAGTCCCTTGGACTGCAAGGAGATCCAACCAGTCCATTCTAAAGGAGATCAGTCCTGAGTGTTCATTGGAAGAACTGATGTTGAAGCTGAAACTCCAATACTTTGGCCACCTGATGCGAAAAGTTGACTCATTGGAAAAGACTCTGATGCTGAGAAAGATGGAAGGCTGGAGAAGAAGGGGACGATAGAGGATGAGATGGTTGGATGGCATCACTGATTCAAAGGACATGAAGTTGGGTAAACTCCGGGAGTTAGTGATTGTCAGGGAGGCCTGGCATGCTGTAGTTCATGGGGTTGCAAAGAGTTGGACACGACTGAGTGACTGAACTGAACTAATCCTTGAAAAGTTGTGATGTAAATGGCAGTATACCTCTGTGTTTTTCCTTTCAAAACATAATCTCAGACTACTATTACTGTTAAGTTGTTTCAGTCATGTCCGACTCTGTGCGACCCCATAGACAGCAGCCCACCAGGCTCCGCCATCCCTGGGATTCTCCAGGCAAGAACACTGGAGTGGGTTGCCATTTCCTTCTCCAATGTATGAAAGTGAAAAGTGAAAGTGAAGTCGCTCAGTCGTGTCGGACTCTTAGCGACCCCATGGACTGCAGCCTACCAGGCTCCTCCGTCCATGGGATTTTCCAGGCAAGAGTACTGGAGTGGGTAACCTCAGACTAATCATGGGTAAAACATTGGACAAATCATCACTGAAGGACATTCTATAAACTATCTGATCACTATTCCTCAAAATTGTCAAGGTCATTAAAAACACAGAAAGTTTGAGAAACTCTAACAGCCTTAAGGAGCCTAAGGAGATATGATGACTAAACGTGATGTTTTGTCCTAGAAGGGATTTTGGAACTGAAAAAGGACATTAGATAAAAATTAAGGAAATCTGTATAAAGTGTGGGCTTTAGTTAACATGTATTAGGTCATTAGAATAGGACAAAGGAGTCCAAAATGGTGGCAGCTAAAAGACAATGAAAGGAAAAATCCTGTGAAAATTGAGCAAAGGAAGGTCTGAGGACTGGAGTGAGAACGTTATATACAAATAGCCCTCCTATCTAGCCCAGTATACACAAGGCAGGCTCCGAGGGAGAGGAAAAAAACAAATAAAAAGAGAAGCCAAAATTGAGCCCTGCTCTTCTTTTGGGCTGGCCTGTCCTCATGCCTTGAGGATGTATTTTCCTTTGCTTGCCAAATAAAACTGAGCTGTAACTTAGCTGTAACACTGGTCTGCTGTTTAAACTGAACTGTAACCAAGCTGTAACACTAGTCCACTGCTTCAAATTTTTGCTGCAGCAAGACAGAACTGAGGAAATTACACACTCCCCAAACACATCAATGTTTTGTTCTTTAAGTATAACAAATACATATGCTAAGATAAGATGCTAAGGATAGGAAAACTAAGTATAGGTTTATTGGGACTCTGTATTAATCCTTTAAATATTTCTGTAAATCAAAAACTACTCTTAAACTTTTTTCTTTGCTTGTTTTTTAAAGTTACCTAACCACTAAAAAAAATACATACAACCTAAAAGTTGAGAGTTAGGCTAATTTGGTGGGCATGTTAGGACTTAAATCTGGGAGACAGTATCTCAGGTGACCCCTAGAGAGCTGATTTCTGAAGAGGTGAGAGAGGAGCCAGGTTATATACAAATTTGCAGCAAGGGGTATATAATCTGAATATTAAAAGATTACTATTAATTGAGAGGAAACTAAATCTCACAGCTTTCCCAGGTGGCACTAGTGGTAAAGAACCCACCTGCTAATGCAGGAGACATAAGACAGCTGGATTGGATCCTTGGGTCAGGAAGATTCCCTGAAGGAGGGCATGTCAACCCACTCCAATATTCTTTCCTGAAGAATCCCATGGACAAAGGAGCCTGGCCGGCTACAGTCCACAGGGTCACAAAGAGTTGGACAGGACTAAAGCGACCTAGGACACAAGCACAAATCTCTCAAATGAAGAGATTTAGTGATCTGTGCTTGGGAAGATCCAAGTATCTGGGCTTGCTGAAATAATTTCTTTCATATACATCCAGCTATCTAGAGCCAATCCTTCTTTCTTTATTGTTCACATACTAATTCCTTGTTTACCATTAGAGATGGTGAATATGGCAGGTAGCTGCTTCCCACATCCCCCAGTTCCGAGGGGGAAGTAGCTGATGGCTTCCAAAAAGCTGGCTTTGTTTCACCTGGGCTCAGGAATTTACATTTGGAAAAAGCTTATTTACTGATAGAATGTAAAGGATAAAGCATTTCATTTCACACATCCCATGTCAATTTCAACATTTCCAAACAGTGATGTTTATAGTCTTTATTACAGACTATGCCTTAGCTTACTATTAAATTGCATACAAAATTTTTTCTGTACTCAGAGGTTGTCTCTGCATTTATTGTTTTGTGTTTCCTTGTTTGTCACTTGGATAGAGGATTGAGTAATTTGGAAAACTCTCTTAGTACTTGTTTCCTGTTGAAAGCATATCTTGTTTTATCAGAAAAATCATTTCACAATACAATTCTCTATGCCTTTTCAAAACACAAAGAAATTTTTTTTTCTAATAATGAAAAAGCAAAGCACATTTTCAAAAATATTGAAATGAAATGTTTTCTGTCCCTGTCTCCCATATTATGCCTTGCCTATTCTAGTTCTTTTCAGTCAAAGGCACTGAGGTTGTGAATTGCCAGATTCAGTCCTACCTTCCTTCTGAGCTAACCATTATTTATTAGTCGTTGGGTCTGGAGAAGGTGAAGTGCAGCTTATTAACCCTTGGGCATAACTAGACAGCAAGTCAAGTCCTACACATACTGACTTTCTCTTTTTTCCAAATTGGCCCAGGTAACCCAAGTGCCATAATGGCTTCAGGCCTAGCCTGAAGTAGAAGTTATAATACTAATACAGTGCAGAATATTCTGTCACAAGCAATAATCCAATCTCAGTCTTCCAGTCAATGTTTGAGAACAATTTTTAAGTCACCCAGAGGTGTCCTGATGAATATACACATTTTCCAGTTGAAGTAAACACACTTCTGGATCCTCCAACACCTTGATTGTCCTTTCAGAAAGGCATCTTCCATTTGGATGTGGCCTCCAAAGACAGGACCATTATCCTAATGCTGAACCCAAATAGCACCATCTTCACTATTAAGTGCTAATGAAAATACTAAATGACTAGCATATTAGAGTGGTTTGTGAAGTACAGTACATAGGAACACCACAGAGTGTCACTGCCTTTTAAGGTCTAAAAATTTTATAAAACAATTAGAAAATATGAAGCCTGTGATAAATCCCCACCAAGTATCTAGCCATGAGGATTCTTGGGAAGAAGAACTAGAGGTCACTTGATATAAATAGAGAAGGGTTTAGGGAGAGGTGCTTTAAAGCTGGACATTGAAGGACATAGAAATATATTTTTCAGAGGAATAAAGTTATTTTTAGTAGGGGAGAAAGCATCCTCAAGTCATTATCAGGGGTTCATCTTCTGATCAGACTTCAGTATGTAGCATGAGATAAGTAGCTTCAAATATGAGAAGTCTGAGATTTTTCTCAGACTCAGAAAGAAGATTTTCTCAGAAAGATGATTCTACACACAGAAATCCTGATACAAGGGTCTTATACCAGACCTTATAGAACCTTCAGGAGATTCAGGGAAAGTCATCTTGCTCATCCCTTAGCCTTCAAAAGACTCACTCTCAGGGTAGCAGAAATGTGGTTTGAATAACTCACATGGACATCCAGAGTTCTAAAGATCATTTATGGCCTAAAATAATAAATCTTGAATCCTTGAAACTCTAAAGTCATACATTACAAATGTGGGGCTAATCTGGCATGAAAGACCATTGATAATGAGAAACCTTAAGCGTAACAACAAATCTTTTCTAACTTTCTGATCTCATCTTGTACCTAGACAATTGCCCTTTTTTATTTTAAAATTATTATTATATTTTCATCTTTGTATTCTGAGGATATAGTAGGTTGATAGTAGAGCACTCTTCTCAAGTTGATGCCCAGTAAATGAGTTTTAGGCAGGAGATCTACTGAAAGGTTTTTAGCACAGGGTGAGTGAGATCAAAACACTACTTGGAAAAGATGACTTTGGCAGTGGAGAGAAAGACGTGAATTGAAGTGAGGAAGACTTGAAAATTAGAAATGTGGTTCGAAGGTTAAGTGCCTGAATCAGGAAGACGACAGAAGAACTGCCATCTGAGAGTCCATGAAGAATCAAGATAATTTGTTTATAATCATAAGTGATAGAAACTGTGTAAATTGTGATATTGTCATCTTGGAAGCTTATTGGAAATGTAGACTCTCAGGCCCCACAGGAGACCTAGAGAATCAAAATCTGCATTTGAACAAATTTCCTAGGAGATTTGTATGCACGTTTGAGTTTGAAAAGCATTGGTCAAAGAAGAAGAAAGAATAAAAGATGACAGGCATGTTTCCTTTGTTTTCTAGTCAAAGGATATCCCAGCAATTCTTTTATTATAGATTTCTTTATAGATTCCTATGAGGTGATATTCATCCAGGAACAGGTGAAACATTAGTTATCTCAAAGATCCAGGGAAACAAATGAGATTTTTGTGTGGAAATAAAGCCCTGTTATCTACAGAATGCATACACACCTTAGTTCAGTTCAGTTCAGTTCAGTTCAGTCGCTCAGTCGTGTCCGACTCTCTGCGACCCCATGAATCGCAGCACGCCAGGCCTCCCTGTTTATCACCTTCTCCCGGAGTTCACTCAGACTCACGTCCATCGAGTCAGTAATGCCATCCAGCCATCTCATTCTCGGTCGTCCCCTTCTGCTCCTGCCCCCAATCCCTCCCAGCATCAGAGTCTTTTCCAATGAGTCAACTCTTCTCATGAGGTGGCCAAAGTACTGGAGTTTCAGCTTTAGCATCATTCCTTCCAAAGAAATCCCAAGGTTGATCTCCTTCAGAATGGACTGGATGGATCTCCTTGCAGTCCAAGGGACTCTCAAGAGTCTTCTCCAACACCACAGTTCATAATGAAACATGAAGCAATAAGGTTTATTTTCTATTGCATTTTTGTGGCAAGTGCTTCTTAACTATATGTAGAGGATACAAGATCCATAAGCAGCCTTAATTCTTAGCTATCTCAATGAGGCTTGCAACTCATTTATCTTCCCCATAGAAACTTTAAAAAATCTTTCTATTAGTCTTACTCTTCCAGGCCTTTCTTGAAGCTAAATTCCAATCAGTTAATCCAATAGATTAGTTGTAGCTTGATAATAGGTTAACGGTAAGAGTATACAATGGCCTTCCCGGCTGGCTCAGTGGTAAAGAATCTGCCTGTAATGCAGGAAACATGGATTCAATCCTTGGGTCAGGAAGATCACCTGGAGAAGGAAATGACAAGGATTCTTGCCTGGGAAAACTCATGGACAAAGGAGCCTACAGTCCATAGGTTTGAAAAGAGTCAGATATGACTGAACACACAGGCGTGCAACATAAGAGTATATAATACATGTAATGCTTATAATATGCCAGGCATTCTTCTAAGCACTTTACCTATATCAACTCATTAAATCTTCACAAGAACACTATGATATAACTAGTATTAGTGTAGTCTTATTTATTTTACTAGTATCACACTTGAAGAATCACTTCATTATGTAACAAACTATCCCTTTCTGTTTGCTAATTTTTAGCTTATATAATTATGTTTTAAAATTGTCTTTTTGTAGGGGAAAAAAAAACCCCTAGATTCACATGAGTGATGTAGATTGAGAATCCTCAGATAGTTTGAAAATAGCATTTTTGAATTAAGTAAAAGCTCTTCTGTAATGTCTCATACCAGCCACATATTTGCTGTCTTTCTTTTCAACTAATCTTTTTTCAAAATTCTGTTCTATTATCTGTCTTGCTCTAATTTTTTTATTATCCCAGAAGGAATAATATTCTAAACATTTCACTTATGAAAAATGTTAAGTTTTGATCCCCAAATAAGGGATATAAAAAAATTTTAGAACTTTCGTAAAAGTGGTAGGATACCTATGAAACTGAGTTCCTCGCAAATTGACAAGTTTATGGTTGACTTGTCCCAATTCAAATCTTTATTCTTTTGTGTTGTTCCCTTTCTTGTTCCCCTCTGACCTCAGTCCTTTACTAACAGAGCCATAAGCGACCAGAGTCAGATGTCTAAAATCGCTGTTGTCTATAACATTGTTAACATACAAATTCAGGTTGTTTCTCTAAGGCAAGATGAGCTTACAGATGCCTGGGTCAGGGACAACCAGACCAGAGACTTGTAAACCATAGACATGCTGACTCCTAAAACTATGATCGAGAAATGTCACAAGACCATGATTAACCCAGCTTCTTCGTTCTGCCCTTAAAAAAACCCCTAAGTTAAAGCTCAGGTTGGAGTAGATTGGAAACTTGTCTTCCACTTTGCTTGGTGTCCTGCAAAAAGCCCTTTGCTGCAAACACCTGCTGTCCAAGCTTTGCTTTCTCTATTGTGGGCACAGGAGTCTATTTCTTCATCTGTAAAAGAGTGTTGAAATAAGTCTAATTGTTTTCTTTGTCCTAATCCTGTGTATGGACACAAGATGGAGGACAAACAATCTCCCATCAGAGATCAGATTAGAGGCCCTACTGCTGAGCCACTTTATAATGTTGCAAGGATACCTGGAGATTTCTTGTTACTAAAAAGGAGGAAACAAAAGAGAACTCTGCTAGAAGTCTACTCATCATAAATCTATGCAACGGGGACAGGGGACAGTTAATCTCCTTTTCCTATTAATAGATACAGATGCCTAGGGGCTTAACATTTTCCTACTAGCTTAATAAGGAGACAAAGATTGAAAGGGAGGCAGACAGAGATGCCTAATTGCATAGCTAGCAGCTATGACAGTGTTGCTCAAAGGGACACACTCAAAAATGAAGGAAAAAAGGCAAAAAAGGCAAAATGGTAATTCAGCATATCCCATGCCAGCAACTTGCCCCAAAGGGAATTAAAAGCAAATCATTCTGATCTGTTTTGCTGCATCTCTAAAAACATATTCAGTTAAAACTCCAGATGAACTTTCAGTTACCATCATGCCTGCCCAGCAACAAAAAACAAAGCTAAAGATGTACTGGTCTCCCTGAAAATGCCATGGGATAACAACTACAAGAATACCAAAAAAGAAAAAGAAAAGCTAAATGCCCCTGGTTTTACAAAACCATTGTGTTTTTCAGTTCAGGAAGCTATCAGGTCTCATTAGGCTCATGTGTTTCGTGGACTTTTGAAGACAGGAAGCTTGTGAGAGGGAAAGGGCCTCTTCATATGTCTGTAAAATGAAAAACATTTCATACATGTATACTGCAGTTTTTCTAGTTCCATTTCTAAACTAAAAAGATTTTTTTTCACATCTGAAGTACAATACCATAGAAGTTACTTAGGGTTCTTCAAATAATTTGTTCCTGGAGGAGAAACACAGTACCCTGAAAATAACATGTAAATTAAGAAGAAATGAAAGTTATGTAAAAGAGGGCAAATCTTGCACACTGAATAAATTTATCTTTGAAGAGCTTTTGCTGAATGGTGTTTATTAAGTTTCTATTCTGATATTACAGATAATGACTTAAACAACCACACCGTGAAGAATGTAATTTATACCTGGGTGTTACCCAGTAATTTGAGATTGAACAGTCTAAGCTTACTATGAGCCTGGTCTACTACTAGATACTGAGAACAGGTATGAAAGATCACTGCTTTAACCTAAGTAAGTTAGTAAGGAATCAAAGCTCTTGCTTACAAATAACAAAACCTCTGGTTAACTGCTTGCATTTCCCCAGAGAAGGAAAATATGTTAAAAAAAAAAAAAATTGTGTTTGAATCCTGGGAAGCCCCCAGTTAACTGCTGCTGCTGCTGCTGTTGCTAAAGTCCCTTCAGTCGTGTCCGACTCTGTGCGACCCTACAGACGGCAGCCCACCAGGCTCTGCTGTCCCTGGGATTTAACAGGCAAGAACACTGCAATGGGTTGCCATTGCCTTCTTCAATGCATGGAAGTGAAAAGTGAAAGTGAAGTTGCTCAGTAAGTGTCCGACTTTTCGTGACCCCATGGACTGCAGCCTACCAGGCTCCTCCGTCCATGGGATTTTCCTGGCAAGAATAATGGAGTGGGTTTCCATTGCCTTCTCCGTGAGTTAACTAATATCTGCTATAACTTTAACAATGGTTCATGTAATTTAGTACAAATATGAGATTTACCTCAGGCTGTTTAAGAATCAGGGAAAAGATGACAGAAGTCCTAGCATTTTAGCATTAGTTTTTTAGAGCCCTTCTGAAAATATTACTAAAATGTTTGCTAGAGTGATTGCCTTAATCCATACACACAAGCCATGTAAGAGTTCCTGTTTCTCCACTTTCTAGCCAACAGTTAACATTATCAGACATTTAGAGTTTTGCCAATAGGATAGGTATGAAATTATAAAACATATAGTTTTATTTTGCATTTTTCCATTTAATAGTGAGGTTGAGGATCTTTTATGGTTATTTCATTTTCAGATTTCCTAATTTCACCTTCTGTGATGTCCGTTCATGTCTTTTGTCTATTTTTTGTTTGGATGTTAAATACTGTATTTGTATTCTTCTAATGGTTACTTTAAAATTTTTCTCTATTTACGAAGTTTAAAGCAAACCAATAATATAAATATTTTTCTGAATAATAAAAAACCTTGGAAATGTCTTATATCTATCCTGTCAGTCCTAACTTGGGGAAGGCAATGGCACCCCACCCCAGTACTCTTGCCTGGAAAATCCCATGGATGGAGGAGCCTGGTGGGCTGCAGTCCATGGGGACAGTCGGACAGACTGAGCGACTTCACTTTCACTTTTCTCTTTCATGCATTGGAGAAGGAAATGGCAACCCACTCCAGTATTCTTGCCTGGAGAATCCCAGGGACGGTGGAGCCTGGTGGGCTTCCCTCTATGGGGTCACACAGAGTTGGACACGACTGAAGTGACTTAGCAGCAGCAGCAGCAGTCCTAACTTTAATGTTATCATTGTCCAGTGTTTCAGTTCTTCTCAACTTTTAATCCCCAAATAGATGTTATTTGCTATTTAATTCAATTCCTCTTTGATTACATCTTAGTAATTACTTTCTCATTCTTTGTTCACATTGCTGTGGTGAATGTTAAATATTTCTACAGGATTATCTCCACATTTTCCTTATTCTTGAAGTATATTGTTTAGAAATTTCTTTAGTGAAAGTCTAGTAATGCTAAACTTAGTTTCATTTGTCTGAAAATGTCTTAATTTACCCCTGTATCACAATGAAAGTCTTTAGTTCATCCATGTTTTTCAATAAGAATTTAAATGAATACATTTTCACTCCACTTTTTTTGTAGCATCTTAAAAATACTTTTCTCTATCTTTTGTCCTCTGCTGTTATTTAGTTCAGTTCAGTTTTCAGTTCAGATCAGTCACTCAGTCATGTCCAACTCTTTGAGACCCCATGAACCATAGCATGCTAGGTCTCCCTGTCCATCACCAACTCCTGGAGTTTACTCAAACTCATGCCTCTTGCATCAGGGATGCTATCCTACCATCTCATCCTCTATCATCCCCACCTCCTCTTGCCTTCAATCTTTCCTAGCATCAGGATTTTTTCAATGAGTCTGTTCTTTGCATCAGGTGGCCAAAGTATTGGAATTTCAGCTTCAGCATCAGTCCTTCCAATGAATACTCAGGACTGATTTCCTTTAGGATGGACTGGTTGAATCTCCTTGCTGTCCAATGGACTCTCAAGAGTATTCTCCTTCACAGTTCAAAAGCATCAATTCTTCGGCACTCAGCTTTCTTTATAGTCCAACTCTCACATCCATACATGACTACTGGGAAAACCATAGCTTTGACTAGACAGACCTTTGTTGGTAAAATAATGTCTCTGCTTTTTAATATGCTATCTAGGTTGGTCATGGAGAAGGCAATGGCACCCTACTCCAGTACTTTTGCCTAGAAAATCCCATGGTTGGAGGAGCCTGGTAGGCTGCAGTCTATGAGGTCGCTAGGAGTCGGACACGACTGAGCGACTTCACTTTCACTTTTCACTTTCATGCACTGGACAAGGAAATGGCAACCTACTCCAGTATTCTTGCCTGGAGAATCCCAGGGATGGCGGAGCCTGGTGGGCTGCCGTCTATGGCGTCGCACAGAGTTGCATATGACTGAAGTGATCTAGCATCAGCAGCAGCAAGTTGGTCATAGCTTTTCTTCCAAGAAGTCTAAATCAATATGCATCCTGAGTAAGACTGTTGCAACTCAAATTAGACCTCTGAAATACCTTTCTATTTTTTCACATTGCACGAGCTCTTTTTATTTTCTATCTTCTACATTGTAGATTGTACCTTCAGATTCATATTTCCATATCATTAATTGCATCTTCAGTAGTGTCAGTATGCTGTTTAATCTGTCCTTGGAATTATATTTTATTTTAATGATTTGTTTCCTTAAATACACTCCAGTTTCCTTTCAATCTGCCTAGACTTTTAAAATTGAATCCTGTAGATATAACCAATATTCCTTGGTCATATTCTTGTTTCTCTTATTGATAATTTTGAATATTTATAATTCCATCATTTAAATTAATCTACTTTAAAAAACTTGTATTTGTTTCTCTGTAATATACAATTAGATTTCTATTTAGTATACTATTTTATGTTTCACATCTTATAATTTAAATGTATAAAACCCTCACAGGACTAAAGTCTGTTGTTTTTGCCAAATCTCACTCATAGCGTTCATTCTATATCTGTGTGAATAGTCAGCTTATATTCAATTGCATAACAAACCACTGAATGTCTGAATTATGAATCTTAGAGACTTTTTTTTTGTACTCTGACCCTTGATCAGGATAGATGTAGTCCCATTCCATTCCCTCTGTTGAGCAACAAATGGTCTTTCAGTTCAGTTCAGTTCATTTCAGTCGCTCAGTCGTGTCCGAATCTTTGTGACCCCATGAATTGCAGCACGCCAGGCCTCCCTGTCCATCACCAACTCCCGGAGTTCACTCAAACTCATGTCTATCGAGCTGGTGATGCCATCCAGCCATCTCATCCTCTGTCGTCCCCTTTTGCTCCTGCCCCCAATCCCTCCCAGCATCAGAGTCTTTTCCAGTGAGTCAACTCTTCCCATGAGGTTGTCAAAGTACTGGAGTTTCAGCTTTATCATCATTCCTTCCAAAGAGCACCCAGGGCTGATCTCCTTTAGAATGGACTGGTTGGATCTCCTTGCAGTCCAAGGGACTCTCAGGAGTCTTCTCCAACACCACAGTTCAAAAGCATCAATTCTTCAGTGCTCAGCTTTCTTCACAGTCCAACTCTCACATCCATACATGACCACTGGAAAAACCATAGCCTTGACTAGACAGAGCTTTGTTGGCAAAGTAATATCTCTGCTTTTGAATATGCTATCTAGGTTGGTCATAACTTTCCTTCCAAGGAGTAAGCATCTTTTAATTTTATGGCTGCAGTCATCATCTGCAGTGATTTTGGAGCCCCAAAAAATAAAGTCTGACACTGTTTCCACTGTTTCCCCATCTATTTCCCCATGAAGTGATGGGACCAGATGCCATGATCTTCATTTTCTGAATGTTGACCTTTAAGCCAACTTTTTTCACTCTCCTCTTTTACTTTCATCAAGAGGCTTTTTAGCTCCTCTTCACTTTGTGCCATAAAGGTGATGTCATCTGCTTATCTGAGGTTATTGATATTTCTCCCGGCAATCTTGACTCCAGCTTGTGCTTCCTCCAGCCCAGCGTTTCTCATGATGTACTCTGCACAGAAGTTAAATAAGCAGGGTGACAGTATACAGCCTTGACGTACTCATTTTCCTATTTGGAACCAGTCTGTTATTCCATATCCAGTTCTACCTGTTGCTTCCTGGTCTGCATGTAGGTTTCTCAAGAGGCAGGTCAGGTGGTCTGGTATTCCCATCTCTTTCAGAATTTTCCACAGTTTATTGTGATCCACACAGTCAAAAGCTTTGGCGTAGTCAATAAAGCAGAAACAGATGTTTTTCTGGAACTCTCTTGCTTTTTCCGTGATCCAGCAGATGTTGGCAATTTGATCTCTGGTTCCTCTGCCTTTTCTAAAACCAACCTCAACATCTGGAAGTTCACTGTT
Source organism: Oreotragus oreotragus (assembly GCA_006410675.1). Classification (NCBI taxonomy): domain Eukaryota; kingdom Metazoa; phylum Chordata; class Mammalia; order Artiodactyla; family Bovidae; genus Oreotragus; species Oreotragus oreotragus. The sequence goes on from SJYX01003199.1 coordinate 670,893, forward strand.
CATGTACTGCTGAGCCTGGTTTGGAGAATTTTGAGTATTACTTTACTAATATGTGAGATGAGTACAATTGTGTGGTAGTTTGAGCATTCTTTGGCATTCCCTTTCTTTGGGATTGGAAATGGTCTTTAGCTTCTATTTTAAGGATCTGATTTTTATGGGGCATACCATCTACTCAATCTTGCTTGATTTCAAAGTCTAGTCTCCTGTTCATAGTGTGGCTGTTAAATCAGAAATTTCTCAACCATGGCTACTGGTGCATCTCTGAAAACAGATTAAAATTCTTGTTTCCATTCCCTTGTTATTTTTGACCCCTGGGGATATCACTTAATTTGGGAGAATGTTTGTTGTATTTGTCCTAGTATTTCTAGATATCTTATAGTTGGAAGAATTTTTAATCAATCCTGATTCCTAAGTTATCAGAATAGATACCAGTCTTATGTGTTCCATTTAAGAAAGCAATCACATTAGGGGTGTGTGTGTGTGTGTGTGTGTTTGCACGCACATATGTGCTCAGTTGCTCAGTCCGACTCTTTGTTGCCCCATGGACTGTAGTCCACCAGGCTCCTCTGTCTATGGAATTCCCAGGCAAGAATACTAGAGAGAGTTGTTATTTCCTACTCCAGGGGATCTTCCTCACTCAGGGATTGAACCCATGTCTCTTGCTTCTCCTCCATTGGCAGGCAGATTCTTTACCACCAACACTACCTGGAATGTCTAATCACATCAGGAAGTGTATCTAAATATGGAAGTGTTCAGAAGCAACAGAGTATAATGTCAGGTACTAACTGCTTGGATCCTCACTCTGATCCTATCACTTAGTTTTATGATCTTTGATACATTGCCTAACCTTTCTCTGCCTTGATATCCTCATCTGTAAAATGAGGATGATGACTTATGGATTACACTGAGAAGTGAGTCAGTAAGACCAGCATTGTCTATGTGTGCATTAAGTTTTAAATAAATATTTCTTAATCAGCACATCTTTTGTAAGTAGAATCACTAAAATATTTGCACAGGAGTTGAAAATGAAATTATCATCTACTGTACAGCTGGTCTGAATGAGGCACTATGTATCTTCTCTACTATGGTGACAAACATAATTTTCACAAGTCTATTATGTATGTTTGTATATTTTATTCCTATTATATCTGTGAAGAAAATTGCTCATCCCTAATTCACACAGCTTCTGCATAGTTGAGTAAGAATGAAATCCAGGTTTGTCTTGGTCGAGAGTTTAAATCTGACAACAGATTTAAGTTCAAGTCTAGACTCCATCAGTTACCAATATCCAATATTCATACTTTCTATGTGCCAATTACTGTTTAGGAGCATTTGACTCATCTCTTTACCATAATACTGGTGTGGAAAATATACTATCATTTTCATCACTCCATTTTATGAATGAGAAAACTAGAGAACAGAGAGTTTGGGTAACTTTCATGAGTCATTCAGTAAATGCAAAGTAGAGAAAAAATTGAACCCAGAGTGTCTACTTCTCAAGTCCATACTTTATTAATCTGTGCTCTAGAACTTATTCAAGCATGCTATTCTGCCTGAACGTTAGATTCCTTATTTCTAATATGAAGATTAATGTATTTTAAGAGATTTTTGTGAGTGGATTTAATAACATCATACAGATGAAAAATGTTTTTTTAAACTATAGCACCTTCAAATGAAGGTTTTTACATGACAGATTTTTGTACTATAGGCAACAATTTAAGCTCATAAAATGAATAAATTGAAACCTTGATAGCTTAATGTTTACTTTGGATTTTCTTCCAAAAGAGATTGTCAACATTGAGATGATAATTTCATCAGCTTTTGTGAAAAAATTGAATTTCATCAGAGTGATCCCATCCTGACTATCATTTATAAATATTTACTTACGTCTTCCCCTTTCATTATAACAATGACTAATCATGCATCAACTGATCTTGATTATATGAGTGATTTACAAAACATTGAATTATTTTACATGATTGAGGGTTTGGATATTGAAGGGAGTTGAAAATTGACAAAAGAGGCACCTGTAAATGGAAGAGATTAGAAATTGTACTGTTCATGTTTGAAATTTGGGGGCCAAACATAGATATGGATATATTACAAGTACCTGCATAAACTTCTAATTTCAGTCCCTTCAACTTTCCATGATATGAAGTATCTATGCAGATACTGCTACTGCCGCTTTGTCACTAAGTTGTCTCCAACCCTCTTGTGACCCCATGGACCGTAGCCTGCCAGGCTCTGTCCATGGGATTCTCTAGGCAAGAATACTGGAGTGGGTTGCCATTTCCTTCTCCAGGGGCTCCTCCCAGGCCAGGGATTGAAGGTCAATTATAATAGTGTTTAGCTGCAAGACACCTATCAGAAAACTGCTAAAACACCTTGATTATGATGCAAACAATTATGAATATAAACAATAGCAGTTTATAGAATAGGTATGAAATTCCTCTATTATATACTTTACAGTAATGGTAAATCAGGCAGCTCACTAGGACATAGTCCTTTTTCTAAATGAGAATGAAATAGTTAAAAATAAGAAGTGTTTTGTCTGAAACAGTTTCTTCAAGGGGAGAAGTTTCTTCATTTAAACTGAAAACAATGTACTTCTCTGCTCTTTTGTTAGCATTTTCTTACAATTTTTACTACTCTTTATATTACTATGTGTGAAACTATTTTCCCAATATGCATGACTGTAAAAACTAAATGAAGTTTTCAAGCATAACAATGTATCTAAGCTTTTTTTTCACTCCTATAGAAAGATATCTGCCTTTTAAATTGAATGACCATGTAATATTTTACAGTAACATGATCCAATGCCATTCTCCTATTAATAAACTTTTAGGCTATTACTATAATTTTTCTACTAGAAGTAATGTGATGATAAACATGTTTGTATTTTTGTGTACATGTGACTGTTTGTATAGAATCCTAAATAATGAAGTTTCTGGGATAAAAGCAATGCCCATGTTAAATATAACAGATACTGCTAATCTTCTCACCAAAAACTTATGCCAGTATATATATAAACATAAGCAAGTGAAGGAAGAGGGTTTCTCCCCATCCTGCCAAGATTCTCAGTCTATTTTAAGAAAATTTTAAAGAATGTGGTTGCATTTCTTTCTTAACACTCCTTATTTATTTAGGTGTGATTTACAGCATTAGTTTCAGGAACACAAAATAGTGATTAGATATTTTTAACAGTACAAAATGATCATCACAATAATTTTATCTTTTACCATACAAAATTACTGTGATATTATTTACTGACTTTCCTGTGGTGTATTGAATCCTGTGGCTTATTTATTTTATAAATGAAAGTTTGTACCTCTTAATCTCCCTCACCTATTTCACTCAACCTCCCAACCCTCTCCCCTTTTGCAGTTAGTAGTTTGTTCTTTGTATCCATGAGTTTCTTTCTTTTTTTGTCATGTTTGTTTCTAAGTTTTGTTTTTAAAAATTCCAAAAATAAGTGAAATCAAATGGTATTCATCTTTCTGTTTCTAACTTATTTTGCTTAGCATAATACTTTCTAGACCTGTTTATGTTATCACAAATGGCAAGATTTCATTCTTTTTTATGGCTGAGTGATAGTCCATTGCATGTGTATGTGTGTATATATATATATACCATGTCTTTTTATATACCATGTCTTTTTTATCCATTCATTTATCTATGGACACAGGTTGCTTCCATATCTTATTTATTCAAAACAATGCTACAATAAACATTGGGACACATATATCTTTTCAAATTTGTATTTTTGTTTTCTTTGGAAAAATATCGATAAGTAGCATTGCTGGATCATATATTAGTTATATTTTAATTTTTAAGGAATCTCTGTACTGTTTTTCATAGTGGCTGTGTCAATTTCAGTTCAGTTCAGTCGCTCAGTCATGTCTGACTCTTTGCGACCCCATGAATCGCAGCACGCCAGGCCTCCTTAGAGGTGAAGTCACTCAGTCGTGTCCGACTCTTTGCGACCCCGTGGACTGTAGCCTACCAGGCTCCTCCGTCCATGGGATCACCAACTCCCGGAGATCACTCAAACTCACATCTATCGAGTCAGTCATGCCATCCAGTCATCTCATCCTCTGTCATCCCCTTCTCTTCCTGCTCCCAATACCCCCCAGCATCAGAGTCTTTTCCAATGAGTCAACTCTTCGCATGAGGTAGCCAAAGTATTGGAGTTTCAGCTTTAGCATCATTCCTTCTAAAGAAAACCCAGGACTGATCTCCTTTAGAATGGACTGGTTGGATCTCCTTGCAGTCCAAGGGACTCTCAAGAGTCTTCTCCAACACCACAGTTCAAAAACATCAATTCTTTGGCATTCAGCTTTCTCCGCAGTCCAACTCTCACATCCATACATGACTGCTAGAAAAACCATAGCCTTGACTAGACGGACCTTTGTTGGCAAAGTAATGTCTCTGCTTTTCAATATGCTATACAGGTTGGTCATAATTTTCCTTCCAAGGAGTAAGCATCTTTTAATTTCATGGCTGCAGTCACCATCTGCAGTGATTTTGGAGCCCAAAAATATAAAGTCTGTCACTGTTTCCACTGTTTCCCCATTTATTTTTCATGAAGTGATGGGACCAGATGCCATGATCTTCATTTTCTGAATGTTGAGTTTTAAGCCAACTCTCTCACTCTCCTCTTTCATCAAGAGGCTTTTTAGTTATTCACTTTCTGCCATAAGAGTGGTGTCATCTGCATATCTGAAGTTATTGATACTTCTCCCGGCATCTTGATTCCAGCTTGTGCTTCTTCCAGCCCAGCGTTTCTCATGATGTACTCTGCATATAGATTAAATAAGCAGGATACCGTTATTCAGCCTTGACGTACTTCTTTCCCTATTATTCCATGTCCAGTTCTAATCCCTCAAATAGTGAGGGAGGGTTCCTATTTTTCCACATCATCATCAATATTTGTTATATGTTGTCTTTTTGATGGTAATCATGTGACAGATTTGAGGTGCTATCTCATTGGGGTTTTGATTTGCATTTCTCTGATGATTAAAGAGTATGAAGACTGTAGGAGTGTATTTGAATCATTTTTTAGTACTGCAATTTGATTTGTCCCTCAAGAAAGAGAGACCAAAAATCAACTTATATTGAGCAAACCATGGATAGTGCTCACACTTATTATCCAGACACAGCAAAATTTATCTATTGCTATTCACTAAAATAGAAATTTTAAAATTGTCTTTATTTATATATTTATATCTTCATGAACATTTATTATTTAATAAAGAAAAACTTACTTTCCAGTTTCCAGGAAGTAAAAGATAAAATAGCATTTACATAAAAGGAGACATGAGAAAGAGATTTTCAGAAACTAAAATTATTTTTAAAAACTAGAATAGCTCCTGGCTTTAGAAAATTGAGTAATTTGTGCAAAAAAATTTTTTTTACCTTTGATACTTGATTAATAGTATAAGCACTAAAGACCAGTTAACATAGTATAGGAATACATGTTATAATGGTTTCCAAATATGTCACTAATTTCTCTTGAAAACCACTTTACATTTTAGAAGCACCAGCTATGAATAAATGTTTCTATAATATACTCTTACTTTCAAGATTTTAGAGTTATTCATAACAATTTGCTGCATAAAAAGTTGTCACACTTGCAAGTGGGTAAATATTATATAAAGTTGCTAAAAAATTTTATGTAGTATTAGTTTCATCAAATAAGTTTTAAATGGAAATGTGTTTGAGCTAAAAATGGAGTGTATCAAGTATGTTACATTTTATAAACTTTGTTTTAAAATTTTATTCTGTATGATAATTCCTTGGTCGTCCAGTGATTAGGACACCAGGTTTCCATTGCAGGGGGCACAGTTTCAATCTCTGGTTGGAAAACTAAAATTTTGCATGCCACATGGCTTGACCAATTTGTTTTTTTATTTTGTAAACTAAAATACTAAACAAAATCCCCAAAACAATATAACAAATATAGCTCTCCCCTAAAAGATAGTATTATTACTATTTGGTGAAATTAAAATTCAGTCTTTTTTAGAAGAAATAAAACTGTGCTCACATAAAGGATTAACTTGTCAAATCAGACTAATAAGAATCATATTAATCAAGAGAAACAAACTTTCACTGGTGCTGCAATCTACACGTGTCTAATAACTGGAATTGTGACTAGCTATAAGGGGACGACAGAGGATGAGATGGCTGAATGGCATCACTGACTCGATGGACATGAGTCTGAGTGAACTCCAGGAGCTGGTGATGGACAGGGAGGCCTGGCATGCTGAGATTCATGGGGTCACAAAGAGTCGGACATGACTGAGCGACTGAACTGAACTGAATTGAACTGATGGTTCTGTAACTTCTGGATTTCATCAGTGTTTCTATTTTTCTTGACTTAGTTTTTACAAGTTGAAATTTTCCAGGAATTTGTCAATTCCATCAATATACATTTTCAAATTTCTTGTTGTAATGTTGTACATAGTAGTATTTTGATATATTTGTATTGTTTAAAGTTCTGTAGTACTGTACCTTTTCTATTCCTGAAGTTGTTTCATGGTGATCTTTTTTCTTAATCAGTTTTGCCACAGGTGTGTACATTTTATTTATATCATAAAAAATTAACTTATAGCTTTGTGAATCTTTTATTATATATTAGTTTTCATTTTGTTATTTTTTTCACCTAATACAATGTAAATCCCGTGTAAATAGTTGCAAATATAATTGTGAATGCTATGGGAATAGTTGCCATTGTGCAGCAAATTCAAATTTTATATTTTGGAACTTCCTGGAAATTTGAGGGGCATAGTTTTGATCTACAGTTGAATCTGAGGATACAGAACACACAACAGTATTTACACTGGTATTGTACACTTCAGTTCAGTTCAGTTCATTCGCTCAGTCGTGTCCAACTCTTTGCAACCCCATGAAATGCAGCATGCCAGGCTTCCCTGTCCATCACCAACTCCCGGAGTTCACCCAAACTCATGTCCATCGAGTCAGTGATGCCATCCAGCCATCTCATCCTCTGTCGTCCCCTTCTCCTCCTGCCCCCAATCCCTCCCAGCATCAGAGTCTTTTCCAATGTGTCAACTCTTCTCATGAGGTGGCCAATACTGGAGTTTCAACTTTAGCATCAGTCCTTCCAATGAACACCCAGGACTGATCTCCTTTAGAATGGATTGGTTGGACCTCCTTGCAGTCTAAGGGACTCTCAAGAGTCTTCTCCAATACCACAGTTCAAAAGTATCAATTCTTCAGCTCTCAGCTTTCTTCACAGTCCAACTCTCACATCCATACATGACCACTGGAAAAACCATAGCCTTGACTAGACAGAGCTTTGTTGGCAAAGTAATGTCTCTGCTTTTGAATATGCTATCTAGGTTGATCATAATTTTCCTTCCAAGGAGTAAACATCTTTTAATTTCATGGCTGCAGTCATCATCTGCAGAGATTTTGGAGCCCAAAAAGTAAAGTCTGACACTGTTTCCACTGTTTCCCCATCTATTTCCCATGCAGTGAACTTAGCTCTAGTCATATTTTCTTCATATTTTCTAGCTTAATTTCATTGTGTTCAAAGAACTTTTAAAGAATAGGATTCTACCATGTAACTGTACAAATCTATTTACTCTTTCTGTGGTTGACACCTGGATACTCACAGATTTATGCATGTGTGTGTTTATTCTCCCGGAGAAGGCAATGGCACCCCACTCCAGTACTTTTGCCTGGAAAATCCCATGGATGGAGGAGCCTGGTAGGCTGCAGTCCATGGGGTCGCTGAGAGTTGGACACGACCCAGTGACTTCACTTTTACTTTTCACTTTCATGCATTGGAGAAGGAAATGGCAACCCACTCCAGTGTTCTTGCCTGGAGAATCCCAGGGACGGCGGAGCCTGGTGGGCTGCCGTCTACGGGGTCACACAGAGTCGGACACGACTGAAGCGACTTAGCAGCAGCAGNGGACACGACCCAGTGACTTCACTTTTACTTTTCACTTTCATGCATTGGAGAAAGAAATGGCAACCCACTCCAGTGTTCTTGCCTGGAGAATCCCAGGGACGGCGGAGCCTGGTGGGCTGCCGTCTACGGGGTCTCACAGAGTCGGACACGACTGAAGCGACTTAGCAGCAGCAGCAGCATGTATTCTGGATATGAATCCTTTAACAGATACATGATATGCAAATAGTATTTCACACTCTATGGGTTGTCTTTTTCCTCTGCTGATACTGTGTTCTGATACAAAAGATTTTTAATTCTCATGGAATCTAATTTGTCTGTTTTTGTTGCTGTTGCCTGTGCCTTTGGTGTCATATGAAGAAATAATTGCCAAATTCAATGTCATGAAGCTTTCTTCTAAGAGTTTTACAGTTTTAGGTCTTATGCTTAGGTCTTTGAGCCATTTTGAATTAATTTTTATATACCCTATGTTGTGCTAAGTCACTGACTCTTTTGAGACCCTATGGACCGTAGCCCACCAGGCTCCCCGTCCATGGATTCTCCAGGCAAGAATATTTGAGTGGGTTGTCATTTCCTTCTCCAGGGGATCTTGCCAACCCAGGGTTGAACCCAAGTCTCTTAGGTTTCCTGCACTGGCAGGTGGGTTCTTCACCACTAGCGCCACCTGGGAAGCCCCAGTTTTTATATATAGTATTAGGTAGAGGTCTAACTGTGGTTTTTTGCAAATAAGTAGGAGAAGGCAATGGCACCCCACTCCAGTACTCTTGCCTAGAAAGTCCCATGGGCGGAGGAGCCTGGAAGGCTGCAGTCCATGGGGTCACTAAGAGTCGGACACAACTGAGCGACATCACTTTCACTTTTCACTTTCATGCATTGGAGAAGGAAATGGCAACCCACTCCAGTGTTCTTTCCTGGCGAATCCCAGGGACGGGGGAGCCTGGTGGGCTGCCGTCTCTGGGGTCGCACAGAGTCAGACATGACTGATGCAACTTAGCAGCAGCAGCAGCAGCAGCAGCTTTCCAGATGATGCTAATGCCTTTAGGTGTGAAAGCCCTCATCTCTAGCACTGTCCTCCTTCAAACAGTCAGAGCCAGGACTCTGGCATGTTTTTGTGCCAGCTTGACGGAAGGGAAGAGAGAAAGTAAATCCATGGCAGCAATTTCCTTTCAAGGATGTGGGGGTGGAAAGCTGAACACTTCATTTATGCTCACATTCCACTAATGAGAACTTAGAGACAGGGCCATTCAAGCTGCAAGGGAGGCTGGTAAAGCAGTTCCTGGCCGGCTATGACCCTACCTGCAGTGTCTATTATACAAGGAGAGAATGCGTCTTAGTGGGCACCCAGCAGCCTCTGCCACTTGTGTCATGTGCCAGGCACAGTGCTAGGGAGGAGATGATGCTCTACAGCAAGGCAGCCCATGCACTCAACAGGCTGGTCTAATAAGGTGTCCTTTGCCAGGGCAATGATTGAATCACAGGACCTGAGTGTGGGTTGGTCCCCTTAAATGAAAGTGCACTAAATATGCAAGTCTTTCATCTTCTAAAAATGGTGTTAATATCTATGGACATTCACATCCTAATAAGGCCACCCAAGACATTGCTTTAAAGGGGAATTGGTCAGCTCTGACCAGCGAACCAAATCAGACCCCTGCCTGTTTTTGTAAATAAAGTTATTGGAACACAGCCGCACCCTTTTATTTTCAAATAGTCCGTGACTACTCTTAAACGGTGGATGACAGCAGAATTGAGTAGTTTTGAGAGTTTGTATGACCCAGAATTGAGTAGTTTGAGAGTTTGTTTTGAGAGTTAGGATGATAATATTTATTAGCCAGCCCTTCACAGGAAACATTTCCCAAGACCTTTGCCTATAATGTGCTGAGCTCATTTACCTGTAAGAGTTATCAGCAAGTGTGAAACCATAGCAGAGATCTGTGTGGGCTGCCGTCTACGGGGTCACACAGAGTCGGACACGACTGAAGCAACTTAGCAGCAGCAGCAGCAGTATTTATTCTCCAGATTTGTGGATTTATCTTATAACTATAATCTTATAAGCCTTGATAATTTATATACTTTTCTGCATAGCATATGTAACATATGATATTCATTTAGCTTTATTTTACTATAAACATTTTCTTCATTTATTTTAAATCTATTTTTAAATGCACATGACATTTATGCCACATGCATGCTCTGTCACTTCAGTTGTGTCCGACCCTTTGCGATCTCATGGACTGTAGCGTGCCAGGCTCCTCTGTCCTTGGGATTCTCCAGGCAAGAATACTAGAGTAGGTTGACATTTCCTCCTCTAGGGGATCTTCCAGACCCAGGGATCAAACCCACCCCTTTTATATCTCCTGCATTGGCAGGCAGGTTCTTTATCAGTAGCACCACCTGGGAAGTCCATAGCGTACATAACTTTATACATAACATATGATATTCATTTACCTTTATATTACTCTAAACATTTTCTTCATTTATTTTAAATCTGTTTTATTAGCTACATATAAATTTAACCTAGTTATATCTTCTGGTTAACTGAAACTTGGGATCTGGTCTATTTGTTTAGAGTGTTCATGGAGATTGTTTTTCTCCTTTGTTAATTAAAAATTTTTTTTTCATTTCTAATATATTTAAATGGTAAATTTTCTTATACACCCATTCTTACTTCTCTTGATTCTTAACCTCCCTATTCTTATTATAAAGAAACCTTTCCATATTTATCTCTTTGACAGTTTATGCCTAAATCACATCTGTGAAGTCTCCTTTGTCACTTAAGGTAACATCCACAGGGATTATGATGGGGACATATTTAGGGTGGAGGCATTACTTGATGCATTAAGCCCATTTGGGGGGCTTCCCTTATAGCTCAGTTGGTAAAGAATCCACTTGCAATGCAAGAGACCCTGGTTCGATTCCTGGGTTGGGAAGATCCCCTGGAGAAGGAATAGGCTATCCACTCCAGTATTCGTGGGCTTCCCTTGTGTCTCAGCTGCTAAAGAATCCACCTGCAATGCCGGAGACCTGGATTTGATCCCTGCTTGGGAAGATCCCCTGGAGAAAGGAAAGTCTACCCACTACATTATTCTGGCCTTAAGAATTCCATGGACTGTATAGTTCATGGGGTCACAAAGAGTTGGATATGACTGTGCGACCTTCACCTTTCAAGTCCACTTTGTTTCATTCATCTATTCCTCTAATGTACTGTCTTATTTACTATATATAATAGATTTTGTTATGTGGTAGAATGAGTATGAGAATTGTTTTTCAAAAGTGTCTGTTATTTTTTGCCCTAAAGGGCAAAAAAATCATTTACATTTTATGATTATTGACTTGCCAATTTTCACACATATATATACCTACTGAAATTTTCTTTTGATTGCAAAACATCTATAAATGGATATGGCAAAATATAGCACTTTTATATTTTTGTCTCCAATTGCATAGATTTACAAGGTACATTTAGATTTTCTCTATTAAAAATTCTATTAAACTTAGCTAAACTTCTATAGGTCAAGGTCATTCAGTGTATGCACACTTTGTTTTAGAACATCAAATATACCTGATTCCAGTTACACATGAACTTACTGATGGACTGTTAACTTGAAATACTTCCTAGTGGTAATCAATTTACTTGTGCTACCATCTTTACTATTCACTAACTTGCAGAGACCAACCTTTCTTAGATTTTGGTCCTTAGCTTTATTCTTTTCTTTTATATTTATTCCTAGTGTTTCATTCCTGATGAGTATAAAGGAAACCAAAGACTCTCAGCATAGTTGTAAAACAAGAAAAGCCTTATTTGTAAAGAAGTGATGCAGACATACTTTTCAGAATGTAAAATGTTAATTTAGAGGCTGCAGCTTCACTACCTGCACTAAACATGTCTAGAGATGCCAAGGACTTTTAAACATATTTTGAATGATTTATCTCCTGTATTGAGTTGGATTCCCTAGAAGCAGATTGAAATGAGTATTTGTGTGCCTGAAAGAGATTTGCTAAGGGAGCAATATTCAGCAACACCTCTATGGGAAGTAGTAGCACTAGATAGGACAGAAGTAACGAAACAAGTTTTTGGTGTCAGTTAAAGTCCAGCCATGAGTTTGAGCAAGCTCAGGAAGTTGGTGATGGACAGGAAAGCCTGGCAAGCCTGGCATGGGATGTAAAGAGTTGGACAGGACTGAACAACTGAACTGAACTGAACTGAATTGAAGTCCAGCCTCCACTTATTTCTCAATGAACTCTGGAGCTTTCACTATAATACAGATTCTCTTCCAATACTGGTCAAGAGAGCAAAACTTGTATCCCCACCAGTCTTTCATTTAATATATTGTATACCTTCAAGGCAGCTCCCTGAGAAGTGATTTTAATTACCCAGGGGCAAAACTCAGAAGTTATTGGAGAATTTACAAGTGTGAGCTTTGAGCAACACTTGTGACTGTTGAGGGATGGGAGTATTGAACAGGTGCAAAGGATTCCTATGGATGTGGTTAGAGGCCATCATCATATGTCACATCTTTATTCCCTTGAGAGCTCTCTTTCACATGAACTAATGCTTATAAAAAAATAGCTATCTCATTATTAATCATGATTTCTTAGATTAGATAATATTTTATTGTTTAGAATTAATCATAAGAAATTCTGCAGGTACACATAATTTTAGAATAATGTTCTTTGACTTCTTATGTGGGCTTAAAAATTATATCTGGGAATCAAACATTTTCAAAGGAACAAACACTGAAATTGTATTGTGAATTAAGGAGATGTTAATAGAATGAAGGGACTACAAAAGACACTGGTTAACTGTTTGCAATAATAATTTCCCTGCTTTTTCTTTTCTTCTTAGACTATTTCCAAGCCTACCTTTATTGTGACTGAGTTATGACCAATAGGATGTGCATGGCAGTGATGGAAATGACTACCAATACTGGCCTATAAAAATCCCTCATTCAGTCCTTCAAGTTTTATTACTCTGTGTGTGTTGGTTGGATGTCAATGTCTAAAGTGGCTTTATGGGATATGCATTCTTGATGCAGACCTTCCATCAATCGGAATTCCTGAATCACTAAGAGCACATACTCCCTCCCTTGCCTCTAGCTGAATTTTAAATAAGCAAGGAATAAGCTTCAAAAATACAAAGTGGTAGAGATTTCAGAGTCTGCATAATATGGTGTTAGCTTACTTAACATGCATACCAAATTACATATTTTCAACAACATATGGATTATAAAAATTGTTAAACATATTTGTATATGACAATAAACCAATATTAAAATCCTTTCTAGTCTGCTATTATTAGAAATATACTTTTATTTATCTTTAAGATAGTAAATAGCATTGCTTAATAACTTGAAGCTAAATCTTTAACTTTGCATATTCTACCCTGTCCTTAGTATAATTATTGAAGATGAAGAAAACAAGGAGTAATTTTAGAAAATGTAGAATGGAAAAAAAAAAAAAGAAAAGAAAAGAAAATGTAGAATGGGAACATTTTATGGGTTTTAAGAGTTTTGATGGCAGTTGTAAAATTTCCCCAAAAGTTCTTTTTTAAATTTACTTTAATTTGAGTTTCCTTGTGTTTGTTTTTTTTTTTGTAAAAATTGTTATAACAGAAAATGAACCTAGGCCACAATTGGTATTGGACCCATTTACTTTTCTACTCTGAGCTCACATAGCCAAGCTGCAAAACAGCTTATCAGGGATAATCAGAAAATATCTATTCTTTCAGCTACAAATGTGATTATAGTAAACACATCAGTTACCGAGATGACCTTTTACTGGAACGGTTAAAGGAAGCATGTATGCTCAGACATAATATTTTATGTTTCTGATATTCTTCCAAATCAAATAATTTTCAAGAAGGTAAAGTTTCATAGGAATTTTCTTCCTATGAAAAATAGGAAGGTTGATTAGTAACTCAATATCATCCATTATCACAAAGTGAAGTCGCTCAGTCATGTCTGACTCTTTGTGACCCCATGGACTGTAGCCTACCAGGCTCGTCCCTCCATGGGATTCTCCAGGCAAGAGTACTGGAGTGGGTTGCCATTTCCTTCTCCAGGGGATCTTCCCAACCCAGGGATTGAACCCTGGTCTCTTGCATTCCAGGCAGACATTTTAACCTCTGAGCCACCAGGGAAGTCCACACAAGAGCTTGGTTTATTGGGGAGATTATCATCAATGAAGAGCAGATATAATTCAGACAGTCTTTGAGAAACAAAGTAAAGGTTTATGTTCAGTTTCTTTTTCTTTATATCCTAGGAATAAATGTGTTGTTTGTGAACAAACAAGCTGCTGTGTCTGAATGGTGGAAATGAAAGAGTTCATCCATGGTGGAAGATGGAACAATATAAGAAGTTCTCTCTGTAGACTGCAGCCAGGACCAATCCTTTCTCAAAACAGATTCAGAACTTGGATGAATTTGTAATGACATTATCTTTAAGACATTTTATTTCTTGTAAGCCATGCTTACAAGTCTATTGTTTTTTGGGGGGGAGAGGGAGATTATATCTAAGATGATAAAAGATGTGGTGCTATTACCTGGGTCATTGTGCTTTCAAAAAGAATATTATTTGAGGAATAATTCATCATAGTCTTTCCTTCCTTTCCAGGCTACTATCTCCCAGGAACAAAATTGGGTTCATAATTATGCTCAAGCATTATTTTTGAAACTCAGGAAATTAAATGTATGTTCTGTTTTCAAAGGTCAAAACATGTATACCTAACAATAAATATTTATTAAGCACTATATAGTTAAAGCCATGTTAGAAGAAACATTATATAATTCTAAATGTGTTTAAGTTTATATCTCATATTTAGAAATGTGTGATTTGAACTATTTCTTCAAAGGCTGTTATAACAATTCTTCCTTTAATGGATACTGCTAAAGATCTAAATAATGTTTTGTTTTGTTTTGCTTTGAAAAGTAGTAATTGGCTTTCTTTATTGCTCATGCCAGTAAACTGTGTGTGATTAATCTGTATATTTTTTTAGAGATCTAAAGACACAATTAGATACAGGGTTGAAAGTGAAAGTGTTTGACATCATTATTTGAGATTGTGTAAAATAAAACAGAAATTTACCTATATTTATTATTCATTTCATTGGTAAACGGGGCCATACAGAGCCAGTTCAGTTCAGTTGCTCAGTCATGTCTGACTCTTTACAACCCTACGAATCGCAGCACGCCAGGCCTTCCTGTCCATCACCAACTACCAGAGCCTACTCAAACTCAAGTCCATTGAGTCAGTGATGCCATCCAATCATCTCATCCTGTGTCTTCCCTTTTCCTCCCACCTTCAATCTTTCCCAGCATCAGGGGGTTTTCAAATGAGTCAATTCTTAAAGGTGGCCAAAGTATTGGAGTTTCAGCTTCAGCATCAGTCCTTCCAATGAATATTCAGGACTGATTTCCTTTAGGATGGACTGGTTGGATATCTCTGCAGTCCAATGGACTCTCAAGGGTCTTTTCCAACACCACACTTCAAAAGCATCAGTTCTTCAGTGCTCGGCTTTCTTTATAGACCAACTCTCACATCCAAACATGACTACTGGAAAAATTATGGCTTTGACTAGATGGACCTTTGTTGGCAAAGTAATGTTTCTGCTTTTTAATATGCTGTCTAGGTTGGTCATAACTTTTCTTCCAAGGAGTAAGTGTCTTTTAATTTCATGGCTGCAGTCATCATCTGCAGGGATTTTGGAGCCCCCAAAAGTAAAATCTGTCACTGTTTCCCCATCTATTTTCTATGAAATGATGGGCCCAGATACCTTGATCTTAGTTTTCTGAATGTTGAGCTTTAAGTCAACTTTTTCACTCTCCTCTTTCACTTTCATCAAGAGGCTCTTTACTTCCTCACTTTCTGCCACAAGGGTGGTGTCATCTGCGTATCTGAGGTTATTGATATTTCTCCTGGCAATCCTGATTCCAGCTTGTGCTTCATCTAGTCCAGCATTTCTCATGAGGAACTCTGCATATAAGTTAAATAAACAAGGTGATAATGTACAGCCTTGACATACTCCTTTCCCAAAATACCTTAGCAAATTGCTAAACTGAGACTAAAAACTCCTAGATTGCCATTCAAGTTCAAACTGCATCTGTTCTCTTAAGTAAAATAACATCCTTTCCAATTGCATACAGAGATATTAGATATTACTTGTGTTCTTTCAAAGGGAGCCAGATGGTGTGGTTTAGATACTACCTGAAAATTTAATCCTGGCTAACTGAACAATTTCAAGGAGAGTCATGGAGATTCATTTGTTCTCTTAAACACAAAGATTTACTTAAGTAGGATTTGGATTTGCTGAAGTTAGTTAAAATGTGGAGGGAGCTTTGGGCATTTAGAGTTGATGGAAAAACATGTATATTTAGTCCACAGTACCTGCCCAGCTTTGGACTAGATACTCCATGTACAGTATTTTATTGAATTTTCCTAAGAATAAATTAGACATTATTTTCCCTATTGCACAGCCAGTGGTCTTCTAGAATTACAGAGAGAAGAATGCAGAGATAAGAATTCTAATGGAGGGACTTTGCTGGCAGTGTAGCAGTTAAGACTGGGCTTCCACTGCAGGAGGCATAAGTTTATCCCTGGTAGGGGAACTAAGATGTCACATACCTCACAGCTGGAAGACAACTACACAAAAATTTTTTAAAAAAGATTTCCAGGGGCCTATTTTACTTGAGATCATTTTTGCCTCCTTACCTAGTGCCTTCTAAGAATCTTACTCTGTACCCTTGCTTGGAGATAAAACACATTTCTCTTTGGGTACTCCTGGGCTCTTCATCCCTCAACTTTTCTTGCCTTGTGTAAGATACTAACGTGAGAGAGGGGAAAACCATCTAGGGTAAATAACTGTGAAAACTTTGATACAGGTTAAGGCCCGAAGAGCTATCAGCCACTGAGAACTCGAAATCTTATAACTGAGAAACAAATGTATTTGTGGGCTGAATTTCTAGGTTATTTCCCCCTTAGGTCGCCAAGCCAGGTTAGCAGGAAAGGTTGCTAACTCACTGATGTGCAAATTCCCAAACTCATGTCTCAGAACAGCAAGATTCTTAAGGTATCAAAACCTTGACTCTACTGGGCTTCTTACTTGATTAGTTCTCCCTGTCCCCACTCAAATCTTTGCGAACCTGAGATAGCAGGGGGTGAGATAAGCAAACCCATAGTAAGTCTAGCTTTGACTGGCCAGTGTTTATCTCTTCATGCCATCCCATGAGCCTTGTACCTGAGAATGTCCGTTTTGAGACTTTACAGTGTATTATTTATGGCTTTATTCTTAATTCAAGAATAGTTTGATGAAAGTCTATGCAGTTCAGGATACACTTTCTCCAAAGATGGAAACTTGACATATTGTAAATTTCAAGCTGAAGGAATTTGAAAAATGGTGTGTGCAGGAAGAACTTTCTGAACATTGCTTGAAGCAGGTCATAAAACTCCCATGTGATTAATGCCCTCTGTATACCCAAAGTAAGGTGTATCCTTATTTCTGAAAACAAAAGACACAGAGAAGAATCTGTACAGATCTTGCCTCACTTTTGTCCTATCACATCATTCCACCACTCTTCATTCTTCATTAAACTAGCATAAAAACACTCAGTCTTAACTGTTTCATTGAGTCTTCATTCCTTTAAGAAGGCCTTATATTGCTTAAAATATACAGATTTATTTAATATAAATAAATATTTATATTAAATAAATATATTTATTTATCTCTTATTTATCTGTCTTTTGTTATAAAACTAAGTATCATAAGGCAAAACTTTTCTTAGTAACAAAATTATTGATGAGAATAGAGAATAGTCTGTGTATGTTTATTCAACAATTTTCTTTCTTCACTCTGTTTATATTACAGCTGTCAGAGTAGATGCAGGTTTTCTAACAAATAAACCCAGTCAATGTGTTCACCAGTCAAGAATTTAGAAGGGGAGAAGAAAAAGATATTTTCCTCTCCTACAAAATTATTCTCCTCATATTGGTTGCATGTGAACCGTAGGCGTAGCTTGGGGCAGCAATGACACTTGCAGAGTTTGAGAGGCAAATCTCAGTATTGATTACCATCTGCGTCAGGGAGAGTGAACACTTTCTCTTATATTATTATTTGTTTTTACCACTGCTAAGCTTAGCATTTCATATTTTAAATGGGAAAATTCCAAAGCAAATAAAGTATCTGAGGAGTAGCCATTGCATTCTATGTAATGAGGCAGAAACCCATCAGCAGTGAAGTGAGATATCTATTTCTAGGGTCTACCTTCTGAGTAACATTTGCATTAAAAGAGGTGAGAGGAAGGGAAAGAGATACTTCCATTATATAGAGAAAAATTCATAGAGATTTTAATTGAGAGAAAAGACTGACTAGCAGAAGGCAAAACTTTTGTTAGTATCAAAATAATTGATAAGAATAGAAAATAATCTGTGTATACTATAACCAATAATTTTTTTCCTGCACTTTATCTGTTTATACTACAGTTGTCAGAGTAGGTGCAGATTTTCAAACAAATCAGCCTAGGCAATGTGTTCACTCATGTTCTGTCTCACTATTTATTTCTCTCAAGCTCAGGGTTACAACTTGCTTTCAGACTTACATCCTGCCTTTTCATAACCGGGGCATTTCTAGCAAACCTGGTGTCAGTCTAATGAAAGTGCATTTCCATTTCTTCAGTGGACTAAATGTCTCCTTCAACCCCACATATGCTTGCAGAGATTGTAAATTAAGCCTCAGAAAATAAAAATAAGTTGTATAGTTATTAGTGAAAAAACATGATACCGGAATACATGAATAATTTAGCAGAGTGGAAATCCTTTACCAGGCTATAGTACATATAATCAAGTAAAACTTGCAAATGATAAAAGTTGAACCGCAAGCTATATATTTATTTCATCGTGTAGACATCAATATGATGACACTTGTTAGTATGTGCAAAATGGTGATTTGGAATCTTCCCTAAAGAAGTAAATGATAATTATCCATAGATGCCTCCATTATTTCCTGATTGCCTGGCAATCTGATATTTAAATAAACCAGCTTAAACTGAAATGAATTTTAATCGCACAATTTCCTTTGTGAGCTTGAGCAACTTGCAATTTTAAAATTCAGTAGGCTATGGTACATCTGATACTACATACCAAAGGAGGAGACTGATTTCTTAACCAATTGTCACTTAAAAAGAGAGACTATGAAAGGGAGGGGATATATATATATATACCTATGGCTGATTCATGTTGAGGTTTGACAGAAAACAGCAAAATTCTTTAAACCAATTATCCTTCAATAAAAAATAAATTAATTAAAAACAAAAAGAGTCTATGAGAAAAGAATAAATCTTGGGCTTGCTAACTGCAGACACAGAATATTTGTGCCAAAAATAACAATAACAATAGCAGCAACTAAAAAACTGAATATTTACTTAATGAAAGTATGAAAGTATATTGAGATCAGGCCAAATAAATTACTAGGCTTTGTTAGACAATTTTTATTTTTATTTTTTTATTTTTTATTTTTATTTTTTTTTT
>SJYX01003199.1:695468-721332 GCA_006410675.1 Oreotragus oreotragus
TCTGTTTTTCTGGGTGCCTGATGTCCTCTGCCCGCATTCAGAAGTTGTTTTGTGGAGTTTGCTCAGCCTTGAGATGTTCTTTTGATGAATCTGTGAGGGAGAAAGTGGTGTCCCCGTCCTATTCTTCCGCCATCTTGACCGGAACCGTTAGACAATTTTTAAAAAGTACTGGAAACTAAAATAATACTGTTTCTATGGCAAAAAATGAAGGGTTTAGTATTTATTTGGTTATTCACCTACACATTCATTCTTTTCTCTTCTGTTCATGAATAGGCAAATCCTAAGCAGCAATCCCTGGGGCCAGATATGAAAAGTAAAACAGATAACTGGCAACAAATTGTATCAGGTTGTTAGTACTTAAATTGGTGGGACTTACATAATAGAGGATAATTTTTTTTAATTTGCCAAGATCTATGAATTGCTTTCCATTGAATCTGTTTGTAAATACACATTGATATCACTATAAATAAAGATTTAACAGGACATGATTCATTCTTTCAAGTTTGAAAAGTTTCTGTTTCATTTAGAAAGAGATTGCTTCGAATACAGTGTCTACTGAGAAAACGTTCAGCACCAGATATCATTACCCTTGTCCAGGCCTCCAGAAATGTTGACAGGAACTAAGTAGTGACATACTTTGAACTCTTGTTTTTCTTTTCCTGATGCCATGGGCACCCTACGACGTTTTGGAATTGAACAGCATTATTTTCAGAAGACCAGATATGTGTGCCTCTTCAAAATCTCTTCATCGTTCATTTCATCTTTACCACAATAATATTTTTATTTATGTAGCTATTTATTAAGCTTTTGGTCATGCTGCATGGTTTGTAGGATCTCAATTCTCAGGCCATGACAGTGAAAGCCAGGAATCCTAACCACTGGGCCACCAGGGAACTCCCACCGTAATAACATTTTTAAAGCATTTCAGTATTTCTTAATTTCTACTTTTACTTCTGTTTTCCCAAATTCATGCCAGATTTCCCCAATCTAATCAGCTCACCCCACAATCTGATGCCTAAGTAGACAGCCCTGCGGCCCCAGTTCTCCTGAGTCCAGCAAACATAAATACGGAGTTCTCATTAAACACTTCACTGTCACCTTACCTGTTAGTAAATTAGTATAAATCATTAAGAAAAGGAGCACTCTGTTCTCAAAAATTGTCCCACTGACAGCTCTAGGAAAATAAGAACGCATTAGACAATATAAATTTAGGAAGGGCAGAGACTTTCTATGGATTTCTTACTTTATTTTCTAAGTCATAAATCTATGTCAAGTGTCTACTTGATATTTGATTTTTACTTCATTGAAAAGCTTCTATAGTTATTTTCATCAATAGTTTTTTTATTCCTTCCAATACATTCTGGTTGTAATGAAATAAATTCAATCAAATTCTATCTTTATTTTTCAGAGTGAAGGAAATAAAAGTTTGGTAACTCAGTACCTTTTCTTTATTTTGCCTCTTATCCTTATCTATCTCAGGGATATTAGAAACTTCTAAAGTTTGCTTGTTTAATTTACAAGTGATTTATTTCTCTAGCTTTTCCAAGGGGATTATATCTTGTGCTATATACATGAGTTGTGATAGACAAGTGTCATTGATGGAATCACCAATGTCTTCTCTTTGTGATCATTTTATTACCTCCAGCCCTCAACCATAAATGCTTGTATGACCACCGATCTTTATTCTTTGTCCTTAAGCAACATGATGTTGAAATAGGCACCTAGTAGATCCAAGTGATTCTTGAAAAATATATCAATAAATTACTTGGTTTCAGTGGCCAGGCAAGTAAATATTTAATTCTTTAGCATTTCACCTTTTTTCCTTTGAATTTACATATTTGCTCAATCTTGGCACTGTGACTTCAAGTTGTCTCTTAACTGCTGCCATAAGGTACAGCTCTAAATTGTGCTGTGACTTGACTCACCTAAAATGATGGTTTTCTTCCTTTTTTTTAAGGAAAAAAAAACATTTTAAATACATAGTTTTTTTAAGAGTATATTGATTTTGAAGGTTCATTACACTAGTCTCAACCTTTATGTTTGTAAATTTTCATAACTGAAAAAATAAAATAAAAATAAAGTCTAGTTGCTTTATGTGAAAAAATATGTAGGTAAATCTGGCTTTAAACAAAACATAGTAATGATAGCTGTGACTATTTAAGTAATTCAGAAACCCAGTTATGTTCCTGTGTCATCTGAGTCAACAACAATATTTAAATAGGGAAAGGGGAGTAGTGTTGAATATAATAATATGAAAACTATGGTTTTATTTTACTTTTTTAACCTTTGAGCTTTGATGTGAGCCTATGATGTTTTTCAGTGAAGCCAGGATCTGCTTTGCCTGTTAAAATTCAGCGTGTCTTAATGAGCTCCATGTGGCTGTTTTAAGAACTGGAGGGCTTGGAGAGACAAACCTTTGTCTCTTCACTTGCATAACTTCCTGCCAGAAATCTTCCTTCCCATAAAAACGTAATTTAAAAAGCTGGTTACTGCTCAAATCAGGTTTGTTTAGAAACTCATTAGTTGAAGATTTGTGAGAACAGCTGGAAGAACCGAAAAATATGGACCCCTCCCCCAGCAGCTTAGCAATAAGTAAACCTCATGATTATAAAATATCAGCTTTATTTCTAAGAATAAAGGATTATTATTTCATGTTAAATGTGATTGCCATTCTCTGTGAAATTCTAGCATTTTTATTTCTTGTTTTTGTTCTGCTTACATTATTTCCATGTTAAAGACTAAAGAAAGTCTTTTAAGACAAAGCAAGCTATAATTTATCTTAAAGATAATTGTTGCAGATAAGAAACAAAAACTGGGTTTATAAGAAAATTTTAATGGTCTTACCCTCAGATAGTTTGTAATAAGATACCAGAATAAATAAATAATACTTGTAAAGAGTGTACTTGTTTCTATCTAAAACCAAAAGGAAAAACCTATTCACCATATGTACCCTTTTGTATCTAAGCTGCCCTCAATTAGCCTTTTCCTAATTCAGGAGGTTGCTTGGAAAGGCCAACACACCACAACTGTCATGTACATATTCTAACCTGCACTTGTGCTAGAGTGTTGAAGTCCATTTCTTCTAGCCATTTTCCAGAACTCTTTCTGAAGATATCATCTATTAATTCATTCTGTCAGTTTTTGACAAATATGTATTGAATTCCAGCTGTGGTCTATGCTCTGTGCTACGGATACAGCAGTAAACAAAAAGACAAAGTCAGCACTGCCCTCAAGAAGTTTACTTTCAACTAGGAAAATCCACAGCAAGCATAAACACAAACTAACAATTTAAATGATTTTAGTAAAATAAAATCCTGTGTGCTGTATTAGCCATGATGACTTCGTAAAACCACATCAAGGACACATTTAAGCAGAGGCATGAGTGAGAAAATGAGCCAGCTATACAAATGACTGGTGTAAGAGGAATCTAGACAGAGGAAACTATAAGAACTAAACCCCTGAGGCTTGCATGAGTTTAATGGGGAACTGCAAAAATACTGAAAGCTGAAGCCTGGTGAATAGAGTGTGATATAAGAGGTGGAGGTAATGAAGTTGCTACAGCAGCAGCCGTATTAAAAAGAATCACTTAAGCCAAGGAAAGATGAAGGGTTTTTGTTGTTTGTTTTGTTTTTCTAATACTATTATAGTGAGGACTTTTACTATGGGAAATAGAAGAGCTGATTCTTTTAAAAGATCATGAATGAAGAATGGGCTCTAATTAAACCATATGAAGAGGGACAGGCTCTCACACAAGAGTATCCATCCTACTTGCTTCTGTTTAAAACACAGTGTGTTGCACTGTGTGTCACATGATTCTTTGCAGAATCTTTCATATAAAAGGCTAAAAAAAGTTTCAGTCAGAAGCCCATAAGTTGGTTCCTTATACCCACACTGGGAAATGATGCTGGGAAAGATTGAAGGCAGGAGGAGAAGGGGACGACAGAGGATGAGACGGTTAGATGGCATCACCGACTTGATGGACATGAGTTTGAGCAANGGCTAAAAAAAGTTTCAGTCAGAAGCCCATAAGTTGGTTCCTTATACCCACACTGGGAAATGATGCTGGGAAAGATTGAAGGCAGGAGGAGAAGGGGACGACAGAGGATGAGACGGTTAGATGGCATCACCGACTTGATGGACATGAGTTTGAGCAAGCTCCAGGAGTTGGTGATGGACAGGGAAGCCTGGCGTGTTGCACTCCATGGTCGCAGAGAAAGACATGACTGAGCGACTGAACTGAACCGAACTGAATATACCTGCACTTAACTGAGGTGCCCTTTCATTGTTCTCTGGCCTTTCTGGTCTGAACAGGGAGGAGTTTCCATTCTATGACACAGAGACCCATTGGTCCATGTATCTAGTAAACTCATCTCGTCTTCCAAGACCAATCCCAGATGGCAGATACAAATTTAAAGATGTGTGATTAATGACCTCGAAGAGTTGACAGTCACAATCATAACCAAAAACATTGCAAGAGATACTCTGAAAAGAGTTGTACCCTAGTGTGTATACACATTACAACAAGGACAAGAAGGAAGAGAAGGTATCTGACTTGGGGATGTTAGGGAGGATGTGGCATCTGAGCAAGACCTGAAGAAAACTTGAAGTTCTAGACAGAGAAAATTTGAATAGAAAATAATCCTTAAATTATAAGAGTACAAATATAAATATATTTGATTTTAAGAACAAAAGGAAAAACACAGTATTTCACTAGAAACTGTGAATATTGCTATGTCCCTGGCAATAGTAGGAAATGAAATTGAAAATCTTCATACTTCAAGTATTTGAAGTAGAATTTGAACACTAATTTTTAACCCTATTGGAGAGTCAGTGAGCATTTTTGAACCTGAGGTTAACTTTACAAATTCTGTGTTTTAAAAAGATCATGCTAAGAAAGAGTATGTAAATTTGCACCAGCAAGACCTGTTAGAAATTCTTAAAATAATCTAGGTCAATATGTTAACGGTCTGGACTGCGGGAGTGAGAACAGAGAAGATGGATAAATTCAAGATTCATGTCGGTGTATAAACAGCAGGGTTAATGATACATTCAGGTCTATCTTTGAGGAGGCTAAGGAGGTGCATGGAAAAGGAGGTGACAGCCCACTCCAGTATTCTTGTCTGGGAAGTCCCATGGACAGAGAAGTCTGGCAAGCTACAGTCCAAGGGGTCACAAAAGAGTCAGACATGACTTAACAACTAAAAAAAAAAGGAAGTATAAAGCTTCAATCTTACATTGCTTGCTAGACTGGGATCTAGAAATAAGTAACCTAGTTTAGGATGTACCCACGAAAGCTCTTCCAAGGAGGACAGTCACTTCAGTTCAATTCAGTTCAGTTGCCCAGTTGTGCCAAACTCTTTGTGACCCCATGAACCGTAGCATGCCAGGCTTCCCTGTCCATCAACAACTCCTGGAGTTTACCCAAACTCATGTCCATTGAGTCAGTGATGCCATCCAACAAACTCATCCTCTGTCATCCCATTTTCCTGATGACTTCAATTTTTCCCAGCATCAGGGTCTTTTCAAATGAGTCATGTCTTCATATCAGGTGGCCAAAGAATTGAAGTTTCTGCTTTAGCATCAATCCTTTCACTGAATATTCAGGACTGATTTCCTTTAGGATGGAGTGATTGGATCTCCTTGCAGTCCAAGGAACTCTCAAGAGTTTTCTCCAACACCACAGTTCAAAAGCATCAGTTCTTTGGTGCTCAACTTTCTTTATAGATCAACTCTCACATTTATATGTGACTACCGGAAAAACTGTAGCCTTGGCTAAATGGACCTTTGTTGGCAAAGTAATGTCTCTGCTTTTTAATATATTGTCTAGGTTGGTCATCGGAGAAGGCAATGGCACCCCACTCCAGTACTCTTGCCTGGAAAATCCCATGGATGGAGGAGCCTGGTAGCCTGCAGTCCATGGGATTTCACAGAATTGGACACGACTGAAGCCACTAACAGCAGTATCAGCAGGTTGGTCATAACTATTCTTTCAAGGAGTAAGCGTCTTTTAATTTCATGGCTGCAGTCACCATCTGCAGTAACTTTGGAGCCTCCAAAAATATAGTATGTCACTGTTTCCACTGTTTTCCCATCTACTTGATATGAAGTTATTGATGGGACCAGAAGCCATGATCTTAGTTTTCTGAAGGCTGAGCTTTAAGACAACTTTTCCACTCTCCTCTCTTTCACTTTCATCAAGTATTTCTTTAGTTCTTCACTTTCTGCCATAAGGGTGGTGTCATCTGCATTTCTGAGCTTATTGATATTTCTCTCAGCAATCTGGATTCCAGCCCAGTGTTTCTCATGATGTACTCTGCATATAAGTTAAATAAGCAGGGTGACAATATACAGCCTTCACACACTCCTTTCCTGATTTGGAACCAGTCTGTTGTTCCATGTCCAGTTCTAACTGTTGCTTCCTGACCTGCATACAGATTTCTCAGGAGGCAGGTCAGGTGGTCTGGTATTCCCATCTCTTTAAGAATTTTCCACAATTTGTTGTGATCCACACAAAGGCTTTGGCATCCTCAATAAAGCAGAAGATGTTTTTTTCTGAAACTCTTTAGCGTTTTCAATGATCCAACAGATGTTGGCAATTTGATCTCTGGTTCCTCTCCCTTTTCTAAATCCGGATTGAACATCTGGAAGTTCACAGTTCATGTACTGTTGAAGCCTGGCTTGGAGAATTTTGAGCATTACTTCACTAGTGTGTGAGATGAGTGCAATTGTGTGGTAGTTTGAGCATTATTTGGCATTGCCTTTCTTTGGGGTTGGAGTGAAAACTCACCTTTTTCCAGTCCTGTGGCCATAAGGAGTCATGACCTGAGCCACAGTCCGGAGCTCCCGGTCTTATTTTTGCTGACTGTGCAGAGGATCTCCATCTTTGGCTGCAAAGAATATAATCAATCTGATTTCAGTATTGACCACCTGGTGATGTCCATGTGTAGAGTCTTCTCTTGTGTTGTTGGAAGAGGGTGTGTGCTATGATCAATGAGTTCTCTTGGCAGAACTCTATTAGCCTTTGCCCGGCTTCATTCTGTACACCAAGGCCAAATTTGCCTGTTAATCCAGGTGTTTCTTGACTTCCTACTTTTGCATTCCAGTCCCCTATAATGAAAAGGACATCTTTTGGGGGTGTTAGTTCTAAGAGGTCTTGTAGGTCTTCATAGACCTGTTCAACTTCAACTTCTTCAGCATTACTGGTTGGGGCATAGACTTGAATTACTGTGATATTGAATGGTTTGCCTTGGAAACGAACAGAGCTCATTCTATCATTTTTTAGATTGCATCCAATACTGCATTTCAGACTCTTTTGTTGACTATGATGGCTACTCTATTTCTTCTAATGGATTCTTGCCCACAGTAGTGGATATAATGGTCATCTGCATTAAATTCACCCATTCTAGTCCATTTTAGTTCTCTGATTCCTAAAATGTTGACATTCACTCTTGCTGTCTCCTGTTTGATCACTTTCAATATGCCTTGATTCATAGACCTAACATTTCAGGTTCCTATGCAATATTGCTCTTTACAGCATCTGACCTTGCTTCTATTACCAGTCACATCCAGAACTGGGTATTTTGTGTTTTTTTAGCTTTGGCTCCATCTCTTCATTCTTTCTGGAGTTATTTCTCCACTGATCTCCATAACATATTGGGCACCTACTAGCCTGGGGAGTTCATGTTTCAGTGTCCTAGCTTTTTTCCATTTCATATTGTTCATGAGTTCTCAAGTCCAGAATACTGAAGTGGTTTGCCATTCCCTTCTCCAGTGGACCGCATTTTGTCAGAATTCTCCACCGTGACCCATCCAACTTGGGTGGCCCTACAGGGCATGGCTCATAGTTTGATTGAGTTAGACAAGGCTGTGGTCCATGTGATCAGATTGGTTAGTTTTCTGTGATTGTGGTTTTCAGTCTGTCTGCCCTCTGATGAAGAAGGATAAGAGGCTTATGGAAGCTTCCTGATGGGAGAGACTGACTGAGGGGGAAACTAGGTCTTGTTCTGATGGGCAGGGCCATGTTCAGTAAATCTTTAATCCAATTTTCTGTTGATGGGTGGAGCTGTGTTCCCTCCCTCTGTTTCCCTGGGCCAAACTATGGTGGAGGTAATGAAGGTAGTGGTGACCTCCTTCAAAAGATCCCATGCAGATACTGCTACACTCAGTGCCCCCAACCATGCAGCAGGCCACCACACACCCACACCTCCACTGGAGACTCCTGGACACTCCCAGGCAAGTCTGGATCAGCCTCTTGTGGGGTGACTGCTCCTTTCTCTTGGTTTCTCATGCACACAACATTCTGTTTGTGCCCTCCAAGTGTCTATTTTCCAGTCCTGTGTAAGTTCTGGCAGCTCTGTGTTGGATTAATGGTGACATCCTCCAAGAAGGTTTATGCCATACCCAAGTCCGCTGCACCCGGACCCCTGGCCTTGTGGCAGTCCATTACTGACCTATACCTCCATAGGACGTGCTCAAACAGTTCTGTCTCAGTCTCTGCGGGGTCCCTGGGTCCTGGTGTACCCAAGATTTGTTTGAACCCTCTGAGCATCTCTGGAGGGAATGGGGTTTGATTCTGTATGCAGATTGGCCTCTCCTACCATCTTACTGTGGCTTCTCCTTTGCCCTTGGACATGGGGTATCTCCTCACAGCCACTCCAGTGCTGCACAGGTGCCGCTCTAGTGCCTACCATCTTTCTGGGGCTTCTCTGACATTGGACATGGGGTATCTTCTCACGAAGTGACTGGGGTATCTCCTCATGAAGTCACGATGTGACTTTACTCCAGTGAAGTGACTGGACAGTCACTAAGATAGTCACTTCAGTTCAGTTCAGTCACTCAGTCATGTCTGACTCTTTGAGATCCCATGAATCACAGCACACAAGGAGCCCCTGTCCATCACCATCTCCCAGAGTTCACTCAAACTCATGTCCATCGAGCTGGTGATGCCATCCAGCCATCTCATCTCATCCCCTTCTCCTCCTGCCCCCAATCCCTCCCAGCATTAGAGTCTTTTCCAATGAGTTAACTCTTCACATGAGGTGGCCAAAGTATTGGAGTTTCAGCTTTAGCATCAGTCCTTCCAATGAACACCCAGGACTGATCTCCTTTAGGATGGACTGGACTGGTTGGATCTCCTTGCAGTCCAAGGGACTCTCAGAGTCTTCTCCAACACCACAGTTCAAAAGCATCAATTCTTCAGCGTTTAGCTTTCTTCACAGTCCAACTCTCACATCCATACATGACCACTGGAAAAACCATAGCCTTGACTAGATGGACTTTTGTTAGCAAAGTAATGTCTCTACTTCTCAATATGCTATCTAGTTTGGTCATAACTTTTCTTCCAAGGAGTAAGTGTCCATCTTTCTGGGGCTTCTCTGACATTGGACATGGGGTATCTTCTCACGAAGTGACTGGGGTATCTCCTCATGAAGTCACGATGTGACTTTACTCCAGTGAAGTGACTGGACAGTCACTAAGATAGTCACTTCAGTTCAGTTCAGTCACTCAGTCATGTCTGACTCTTTGAGATCCCATGAATCACAGCACACAAGGAGCCCCTGTCCATCACCATCTCCCAGAGTTCACTCAAACTCATGTCCATCGAGCTGGTGATGCCATCCAGCCATCTCATCTCATCCCCTTCTCCTCCTGCCCCCAATCCCTCCCAGCATTAGAGTCTTTTCCAATGAGTTAACTCTTCACATGAGGTGGCCAAAGTATTGGAGTTTCAGCTTTAGCATCAGTCCTTCCAATGAACACCCAGGACTGATCTCCTTTAGGATGGACTGGACTGGTTGGATCTCCTTGCAGTCCAAGGGACTCTCAGAGTCTTCTCCAACACCACAGTTCAAAAGCATCAATTCTTCAGCGTTTAGCTTTCTTCACAGTCCAACTCTCACATCCATACATGACCACTGGAAAAACCATAGCCTTGACTAGATGGACTTTTGTTAGCAAAGTAATGTCTCTACTTCTCAATATGCTATCTAGTTTGGTCATAACTTTTCTTCCAAGGAGTAAGTGTCTTTTAATTTCATGGCTGCAATCACCATCTGCAGTGATTTTGGAGCCCCCCCAAAAAAACTTTACTCCAGCAAAGTGACTAGACAGTCACTAAGACAGTCACTTGGTTAACCAGAAATTCCTCCAAATTCTCTGATAATCATCCTGACTTAAAGTTTTTTTCCTCCCATGGGGTTTTCCATGTGCATCATGAATGTGGACTCTCTTTAACCAGGGTTTGTATGCCTTACTTTTTGAGTTGGAAATATGTCTCCTTCATGTCAGTTTTGTCAGTCTGTTTAATGTTTTTGTCTCCTTCATAAGTGAACTCATTTTGACAGAGTCATTGTTCGTAACAGGCAATAAATTCACCTATTGTGAGTTCTGCTTCATAAAGCCCCTATAGATTTTACTAACTGCTGATTCATATTTTATACTCATGAATTTAGTTATCTTCCATCTACCTCAATTATTCCAATCTAAAGAAGGTGTGGAGTTGAAGTTCTATATCAGTACTGTGAATTGGCTACTACAAAAAATTAAGTTGTACTCAGCTACAAAGAAACAAAAACCCAATACAACTCTTTTTTAAAAGGAGAGATTTTTTTAATCTCATAAATCCAAATATAGAGCAACTACTAGGTTGATTCAGAGGATGAATATTGAGAATACAGCTTCTTTCAATCTTTTTGCACTGCCATTCTCATCATACTGAGTTGTCTTTTTAGACTGGCTACACTCACGTCCCCAAGAAGACTCAGTTCCAGATATCCAGAAAAACTGATGGTCCTTGTATTATGTCCCTTTATAAGGGCTAAGAATCTTTAGTAGGTGATATCAACCAGATTTCTTATCACATCTCATTGGCCAGAATTGAAACACTTGCTCTGTCTAAGCCAATCAAGTATAATGGCAAAACTAATGAGGTCACTGGGCTTCCCAGGTGGCTCAGTGGTAAAGAATCCACCTGCCAAGCAAGAGACGCCTGCCAAGAAGGGGACCCAGGTTCGATCCCTGGGTTAAGAAGATCCTCTAGAGAAGGAAATGGCAACCCACTCCAATATTTGTGCCAGGGAAATCCCATGGACAGAGCAGCCTAGCTGGCTATATTCCATGGGGTCGCAAAGAGTCTGACTCGACTTAGCAACTGAACAGCAGCAGAAGCAATGGGACCATGATGATTGTTTAGACCCACCTTTCTCTCAAACACACAGTCATCTAATACTTGAAGAAAATCTGCAAGAATGGAGGAGTATAGGCAGATGGGAAATCAGCAATATTCACCACTGAAATATTATTGAAGAATGTTTTTTCTGGAGTACTTTGAAAATTTTTAATTATATAGAATAATATCTGGTAGATAACACTCCCTCAATACCTGCCTGAACTTTGGAGCTTCCAGTATCTACTGATTACTCGTTTGAAGAAAGTGGAGAGGACCAGATATCAAGGTTGCTACCACAGGAACATAGTCTCAGGAATTTGAACGGAATATTGGAAACTTTTAACATTGGTCCTTGCTCAACCCCTTTTTCAGTGCCAATCATTTTTCTATTAGAATTTGTTGAATTCTTGCTGCTCTGTGACTGCTCAGATATTTTTTTTTCCTTATCTATTTTATCCAATTAGTAGACTTAATTTTCAAGCTTCTCTTTCATCAGAGTATAACTGTCTTAGACAATCGTCTGAACCATGTCTGGTTAATCTAAGAAACTAAACTTTATCTTTATAGTCACTGGAACTAGTAGATTTTTTTTTAAGGCATCTCTCAAGCAATGTAAGTCTATTTTGACAAAGATGTGGAAGTTCTAAAGATTACTCCAAAAAGTACACTCATCCGGAAAGAATCCTCTAGTCTGTTGCCCACTTGGCATTTGACATTTGACCATGCACTGGTTATATCACTTCTCAAAATTAAATCTTCCTGCCTCCTTCTTTTTAAGGACCAGGTGAAACAATGTATTTGAGAGGATGCTGTCATTGTGAGGTGTTGCCTGATTTACCACTAAGAAATTCTTCTTGGCACTGGAAGCAAAATATCCAGTTTAAGAGCCCAGAACCATGCTGAATGGTGCTCCGGCAAGTTGTAGTTTCAATTTTCAACAGAACAAAACAGTGGAAATTCTGATAGATAATGGTATCAAAAATCTCTGGGAAGCCAAGGAATACCTATTTTACAAACTATTGTTTAATGTCCATCTACATAAGAATAATCTATTTAATTTCTATAATTGATGAGCAGTTATAATGATACTAGTCAGAAAGTAAATATTATAATGATTATGCCAAATTCATCTCTTCATACAGAGGGATTATCAGCTTTGTATACATGAAGAAGAATAAGGAAATTCTGATGAAATCTCACATTGGTGTAATAAAAGTATGGCTTTACAATCTATATATTTTCCAAAATTCAGCAGAAAGTATGTCTTCAATGCCCTGAGTATTTAGAACAACCAGAAAACTATTTGAAAGATTTTGATGATAGAAGAAGAGAATTAGTTTCCATTTCTTCCAACTTTTTTTCTTCCTTCAGTTTTTGCAGATTTCCTATCTATCTTTCTTCTCTGAATATCAAAAATAATTTGTACTAACTTAATAGGGTCTTGGAAAATGATTTAAATTATTAAAATATAATTTCTGAAGGTATAAAAAGTTCATGTAGGCATTCTATTCTTCCCTATTTCAGAGTGACTTCCTGCCCTTCTCTGTATTTTGTGGCCTTCTGCACTTTATCTGAACACAGACGACATCTTTTATGTATAAAGATTCAAGTGAAGCGCTATGAATCATTTACTTTTTAATGTTTCCCATTGAGTATTTCCTCTTGCTGTCAAATAGAAACCCATATTATTCTTGCTTAGATTTAAGCGTGATGAGTTTGCTTTTGCTTGGAGTACTTTTCTATTTTATTTTGCTTCTGCATTGTTTCTCGAATCAGGCTTCTTTGCTCCCTGATTCTATACGCCCACACTATTTCTTTGTAACTTGGCCTTGTTATCAAGTGATATAGGACATTCCAAAGCTCTGAGCATCTGGAAACATGATGATTTAATGATAGAGAACTTAATAAAATAAGATTGTGAATTACATAGTGTGAAATTTAATAAATGTAATTTGAGAAGTACCTATAATGACCAAGACCAAAATCAAAGTTTATTCGTTTGTCAACCATAGGTAGAGTGTGATAGGACAAACATTAGCATGGGTGTCTGAAAAGGTCACAAAAAACCACTATCATCTTATACAAGTCACTTTATCGTCCTGACCCTCTGTTTCCACATTTATAAATTTATGAATTTTGAGCTAGGTGGTCATTGAGATCTCTTTCAGGTCAACTAATCTCTGATAGTTAATATGATAGGTATCTCCTTTAGGTGACATTGAACATCCCTGGTGGCTCATACCATAAAGAATCTGCCTGCACTGCAGGAGACTCGGGTTTGATCCCCTGCACCAGAAGATCCCCTGGAGAAGGGAATGGCTATCCATCCCAGAATACTATCCATCCCAGTATTCTATTTGAGAGGATGCTGTCATTGTGAGGTGTTGCCTGATTTACCACTAAGAAATTCTTCTTGGCACTGGAAGCAAAATATCCAGTTTAAGAGCCCAGAACCATGCTGAATGGTGCTCCGGCAAGTTGTAGTTTCAATTTTCAACAGAACAAAACAGTGGAAATTCTGATAGATAATGGTATCAAAAATCTCTGGGAAGCCAAGGAATACCTATTTTACAAACTATTGTTTAATGTCCATCTACATAAGAATAATCTATTTAATTTCTATAATTGATGAGCAGTTATAATGATACTAGTCAGAAAGTAAATATTATAATGATTATGCCAAATTCATCTCTTCATACAGAGGGATTATCAGCTTTGTATACATGAAGAAGAATAAGGAAATTCTGATGAAATCTCACATTGGTGTAATAAAAGTATGGCTTTACAATCTATATATTTTCCAAAATTCAGCAGAAAGTATGTCTTCAATGCCCTGAGTATTTAGAACAACCAGAAAACTATTTGAAAGATTTTGATGATAGAAGAAGAGAATTAGTTTCCATTTCTTCCAACTTTTTTTCTTCCTTCAGTTTTTGCAGATTTCCTATCTATCTTTCTTCTCTGAATATCAAAAATAATTTGTACTAACTTAATAGGGTCTTGGAAAATGATTTAAATTATTAAAATATAATTTCTGAAGGTATAAAAAGTTCATGTAGGCATTCTATTCTTCCCTATTTCAGAGTGACTTCCTGCCCTTCTCTGTATTTTGTGGCCTTCTGCACTTTATCTGAACACAGACGACATCTTTTATGTATAAAGATTCAAGTGAAGCGCTATGAATCATTTACTTTTTAATGTTTCCCATTGAGTATTTCCTCTTGCTGTCAAATAGAAACCCATATTATTCTTGCTTAGATTTAAGCGTGATGAGTTTGCTTTTGCTTGGAGTACTTTTCTATTTTATTTTGCTTCTGCATTGTTTCTCGAATCAGGCTTCTTTGCTCCCTGATTCTATACGCCCACACTATTTCTTTGTAACTTGGCCTTGTTATCAAGTGATATAGGACATTCCAAAGCTCTGAGCATCTGGAAACATGATGATTTAATGATAGAGAACTTAATAAAATAAGATTGTGAATTACATAGTGTGAAATTTAATAAATGTAATTTGAGAAGTACCTATAATGACCAAGACCAAAATCAAAGTTTATTCGTTTGTCAACCATAGGTAGAGTGTGATAGGACAAACATTAGCATGGGTGTCTGAAAAGGTCACAAAAAACCACTATCATCTTATACAAGTCACTTTATCGTCCTGACCCTCTGTTTCCACATTTATAAATTTATGAATTTTGAGCTAGGTGGTCATTGAGATCTCTTTCAGGTCAACTAATCTCTGATAGTTAATATGATAGGTATCTCCTTTAGGTGACATTGAACATCCCTGGTGGCTCATACCATAAAGAATCTGCCTGCACTGCAGGAGACTCGGGTTTGATCCCCTGCACCAGAAGATCCCCTGGAGAAGGGAATGGCTATCCATCCCAGAATACTATCCATCCCAGTATTCTATCCATTTCAAGTATTCTCCACCCTGGAGAATTCCATGGACAGAGGAACCTGGCAGGCTACAGTCTATGGGGGTCACAAAGGGTCGGACACAACTGAGTGACTAACACTTAGGTTGTATTACTTTTTTTTCATGTGTAGGAAATCAGATTTTAATGTTTCTCTTCCCTGAAAATGACTTCTAAAGCACAATTTGTAATTATAGTTCAGTCGAGTCTCATCAGAGGGTAAAGATATTTTAGGTGGTTTTCCATAATGAGTCAGAAAATTTCCCAGGAGAATTTAGGACAGGGCAGCTGAACATAATGTTTACTAGAGAATATTGGTACATTTTAAAGAAATGAAAACTATTTGAAAGGATATTACCCTATCTTTCCACTCCATTTTTTCAGTCTTTAATTCTACAATTTCAATCTAGTCTTAATATAAGATTTTGTTATTTATATAGAAAATGTATTTGGTAACTGTCCATTTGCTACCCAGTCTGATTAATGCTGCAGAATAGGTTCATTGTCTGTAATGTATCCCTTCCTATCCAAGTCAGTGTATCTTTTTATTTTAAATGATAACCACTTAGTTAAACAATTTGGATAGAAAGGAATATTATTAACTTTATTTGGTTTTGGGATTTTGGATATCAAGAATTCAGACAGTAAGATTTGAATGTGAAGGATGGGGAACATACCATGAATACTTGGAGAATTTCTTATTAAAAAGAGTATGAGAATTCAACTAAGATGGGTTCTTTGTTTTTTTGTGACCATTAACTATTTGGGTGACCTGGAACAAAGGAATAGAAAAGATACACATGTTAGGATTCACAGCTGTAAGTAACAGAAAGTAGCAACTCTAGCTAATGAAATGAAATTTGATTTATTGAAAGGATCAGGATAAGGCTTGAGGAACTGAAAAGAATAGGCTGAAACTGAACTTTATCTGTTCTAAAGGGCTAGAAAGCAAGAAAATCAAAAATTATTTCAAATATACGAGAGCTAAAGGTATAAGAAAAAGACATAATCAGTCACTGCCCCCATGTCCCACTTGGATAAATCACCTCTAAATATCCAGGCTTGAGGGACTGAAAATAATAGGCTGAAACTAAACTTCATCTGTTCTAAAGGGCTAGAAAGCAAGAAAAAACAAAAATGATTTCAAATCTAGGAGAGCTAAAGGTATAAGACAAAAGACACAAACAGACACTGCCCCCATGTCCCACTTGGATAAATCACCTCTAAATATCCTTCCACTCTTGCCTCAGAGGGTCTAGATTCAATGCCTTTGAAGGGAGACCAGGATGGTGTTATACCTGGGGCCCAGGTGTATTTGGCCAACATAAGGGAAAATGCAGAACCTTTGACAGCCACAATGTCAATTGCTCACTGCCTCCAAGATGACCAAAACAGGGAGGATTAATCCCTCAGTAGGGAATTTAGGTGCCACAAATAAGGAGGCAACTTAGCAGACAGGAACTAACTAAAGTCATTGCCTAGAAAATAAACAGATACAAAACATTTATTTTCTTTGATCTTTGTCTTCAAAATTAAGTTATTCAGAAAAATCATCCCAGTATCTTATTTAGCTCTACAGTGCTATAAATTATACTGTGATTTTTATAAATCATGAGTACTGTAAATATAGCTATTACTATCTGTATTTACCAATGAGGATATCCTATAGAAAAAAAATGAAATATAAATAATTTATTAAATAAAAACTTTCATTTTCTAGGAGCTTTAAAAAAAAGTGCAGAATTTTTTCTGATGGTTTATGCAAATTTCTTAACTTCATGTAGTAGGTAGGAAGGTGTCCCAAAAGATCTATAATGTTTCCAGATTAAAAAATAGATATAGACTAAAAAGCATAACAAGAAAGTGTTTTACAAATATGATTGCATTTTTACTTCTTTAATACAGGTAAGAGTCAGAGTCAACCATATGGATCGAGTAGCTATTAAGAACATGGACTTTAGACTGAATCTGAATCTTGCTACATACTGACTTACTATCTTTGTGATTCTGGGCAAGCTCCTTACATTTGTAGGCCATAGTTTTGCTTATATCAAAAACAGAAAAAACAAATGTCATGCATACCTCAGAGAAGGGTCATGATGAAAACATGAATTAGTGTTCATAGTGAAAGTGAAAGTGAAAATGAAGTCGTTCAGTCGTGTCCGACTCTTAGCGACCCCATGGACTGTAGCCCACCAGGCTCCTCTGTCCATGGGATTTTCCAGGCAAAAGTACTGGAGTGAGCTGCCATTTCTTTCTCCAATCCATAATATATAGCTTTCAGGTGAGAAAACAATATTGAAATCTTTGTGTAGCATTGTTGAATCACATCTCATTCAAAGAATGTAGATGTTAAAACAATTTTATAATAAAATGATCTCACTATTAAAATGGTTGCAAGAAACTAAGACTGCATCAGCTTTAAAAAATTATTTCTTTGTTTAATGTTTCCCCCTTAGTTATTTACAGATCCTTAATTATACCTATTCTACCTATAGCTGTCTTAGTTTTGGACATATACATTTACTCAGAATCTCATAAGAAAATTAGGTTGTTTAGTATATGCCCTTTTTCCTTTTATATGAGCTTTACAAATAAGAAGTGACAAGATTAGCCATCCAAGAAACCACAATTAAAGGATATGGTTTATTCATAACTGTTAATCAGTTGGCGGAAATTTCCTGTCAG
The DNA here is from genome assembly GCA_006410675.1 of Oreotragus oreotragus. Lineage (NCBI taxonomy): Eukaryota > Metazoa > Chordata > Mammalia > Artiodactyla > Bovidae > Oreotragus > Oreotragus oreotragus. The sequence continues at coordinate 713,244 of SJYX01003199.1, forward strand.
CATTCTGATAAACCAGTCACAAAAATAACCAAAACCCTCTTTGATATAAAGAGAGGCAAGGCTAATTTGTTAAAATGTTAGCCCCAGTTTGACTGATGTAGGGGCTTAGTCATTGTGTTTTCTAAAATATCCATGATAATTTTAAAAACCATTAAATAATTATCACTTTGATTTGAACTACTTTCATTCCTATATTTTAAATGTGAAAATAAAAGAGAATTAGTTTATTGTTTGAGATCTGGACTTCAGAATTTTTCAAGTTTTTGACTGCCTAAAATGAAAATGGAGCATTCATTATACACAATCCTTATCATTATGACAAGTTTATTTGATGATAAAGAATAAGGGAAAAGTCATTTTTCCCCATCAAGCTGAAGTAAGCAAATTGGTACATAACTAGAGGAAATAGTGGTCAACTTCAATATTCATATAGTTGATCTCCTTGTTAAAAATGCAGATTTCTGGATGCCATTTCCAGAGATTCTGACTTGTTAGATTAAATAAACAGGACATTCTGGTGCCAAAACTCAAGTACCAAATTGGAGAACAGTGCCTATATCAGACATTTTTCTTGATTTTTGCTTCTGTTTCTTTTTACAACTCCATTGGTAATTATAATTGGATGGGCAACTCATTACCTGAGGTGTAGCTCTCACTTCAGCCTCACTCTTGGCAAAAATCCATCTTGTTAACAGAGTTTTGACTGTAATAGCAGGTAGCACTCTCCTCAGGCATCCTGACTCAAACAATGACAGCAAGTACTTTAAGTGATGCTTTTTTGCACTACCCATGACCTGTGAAACTGCTATTACTGTCAGTGAAAGGATGGAGGAAATCAAGTGAACATGGAAAGGAGAAATCCCTTGCTTTTAGCCACTAGCATTTTCTTACGATGAGATAATCTGTCAGTGGCTGTACTTGTTATCTCAGCATAAATGACAATGCACTGATTTACTCACATCAAATGTGCAAATTAGAGAAGACGAAAAGCTAGCATCCTTTAACACTCAAGCTTCAGAGGAGAGATGCGCTGACTCTCTCTCTTACATGGCTAATTTGCTTTGACCATTTCATACTAATATTGTGTGGTTCTACTGTCATTCATTTTTCACTTTGAGTTCTGCCAGCATAATCAGTTCAGTTACCATCCTCCTCAGGTGCCCCAGTCTTGCTATGGCAGACATCACCTTTTTACATAAAAAATAAGTATGTACAAATTTAATAATTTGCCAAAACATGGCTTTCTAAAAAGCCCTTTAGAAATATTTAAACTATTCCTTAAAAACACACAAGAATAAAATGTCATATTACATGACAAAACTTGTCAGTGATATGATTCAATTAATGGTCTGTGCTAGAATTGCCATAGGGAAGCTTTTCATACTTTTATAGCCATCAGGCATTGAGTACATATTAACAAAAAATGCACTTATTTTCTTCTTTACATATTATTATCTGTATAGTTGGACAGTATAAGTCATAATTAAGTGTTTCAGTAGAAAAGATGTTTTGAATTCAAACATGTTTGTTTCGATTTTGTTTGTTGTATGTTTGGATTTTGACCCCTTCTGTTAATGGCAAGTTTACTTAGCCTATTTGAACTGGGGTTCTAACTCATAGGATTTTTCTGAAACTGTTATACATAAATAATCTTAAAGGTAAAAATTGAATCTCACTGAATCTGGGTCTTTCTAGGTGTATAGATGTGGAAAATGTGTTACTTTGTGATGCTCTCAAACAGATATATTTATGTTGTACACTTCCAGTAGATGGTAAATCACATGCACATAAAAAGACATGTGGTGGCGAAGACAGAGCAGTGATTTTGGTGTCCTGGAGTGAACATACACAAGATTAGTGGCTTCATTCTATATATAGACTTATGCCCTTTGGGTAATCATATTTTGTGGGGTTTTGAAAAGTTACATAGCTCCCCACATTATTTTCATTTTAGAATTTATTTATATTTACTTTTCTTTAGTGAGAATTTCACCCACATACACAAAACTCCTAATGAAAATGATAATAAATATAGAGTGAGAAAGTCATAACTGAATAAGACAACAAATGGCTAATATGGTAAGAGCAAAAAAAAAAAAAAATTTAGACCTCATGTTTGTTTCCAAGTTCCTTTTAGCCAGGGTAATATTTGTAAAATAAGTTACAGCATTTTGTAATCATAGGAGAAAATGCATATCATTTCTTGAGCAGAAATAAGAAAATTTTTCACATGGGCCTTCAAAACAAATATTTTGTGATAAAAGGGAAATATCACTGATAAATTCTTGATAAAAATAGAAGCAAATTTTATATGACTATTCAAATCTTTAACAGTCTTAAGAAACAAGTATTTATAATTCAGTGAAAGTCATTTTAAGAATCACTAAGAAAATGTGACCCATGCGTACATTTTTCTAGTTATTTAAATAACAAACAACTAATAAATAACACTTACAGAAGTGGGTAAAGGATGGAAAGCATTTTGCTTAAACAAGTTCTCATGATTATTATTCCCATAAGTTGAGTTTTTAAGAGTGGATAATTTGATATGTGTTAGTAACATTGGTGTTCTCACTGGCTGATAGCAAAATCAGATTGTTTGGAGATGAGCTAAGCATGCAACAAAACTGATAGGATATTAGGAAAAGAGCAAAGTACATTCATGATTTTTTCTTCACTAAACATCTCCCTACTTCCACATATTGGTCTGAGAGACCAAAACTTATGTTTGATGATGAAAATATAAATTATTTTTCTATTCTCTTCTTTCAATCTTTCACATGATTAAAAAATAATGTCCTTACCTGTTTCCTTTTCCAATTCCCTGACCATCTCTTACTGAACTCTGTCTTCTTCAACTCTCAGGGACTGTCTACATCCTACTTCATCAAATGAGGCCTGTATTTTTTAGTTCATTAATAGCTTCCACTTCTAAAGACAAATTTATCTATTTCTCAACTTTATCTCCTTGCCTCTAATCACAAATGATACTAGGTATTGCTTTTTTCTAGATCAGTCCAAACACTTACTCAGATCAACCCTATGTTTGCCTGACCTCCATGTCTCACTGTGAGCTCTGCACTCCACTTCATACCACTCTGCTGTTCTGTGGCAAGCATGTAGGTGGCCTGCGTATGTTCTCTGGGCCTTGCTACTTTAATACCCTCATCCCTGCATCTCTTTGCCTGGGCTTTCTCTAGTGACAGTGCTGCTCTGCTCACATCACCTCGTGTGGAGGTCCTAGAGAATTAATCACCCCTTTCCCAGACCTGTTTTCAGCCCTCAACTGATAAGAAGGGCTGAAACCAGGTCAGGGTTTCCATGGTGGCTCAGATGGGTAAAGAAGTCTGCCTGAAATGCGGGAGACCCCGGTTTCATCCCTGAGTCAGGAAGATCCTCTGGAGAAAAGAATGTATATGCAAGCCAGTATTTAGGCCTGGAGAATTCCATGGACAGAGGAGCCTGGCAATCTATCATCCATGGGGTCACAAAGAGTTGGACATAACTGAGTGACTTCACTTCACTTCCCTGACCAAGTTTCAGTCCTCAACTGATGATTTAAGAAAGCTAGTATATAAACAGTCCAGCTCTATTGCCCCCCCGGATGAGAAAACTATTAGATAAGTCCAAATCTGTTGCTATTGTGCCTGTCTCACTTCATCTCTGCTGGACCTAGGTGCTTACTGAGATTGCTTCCTAGAGAAATAATTTAAAACTAAATCTTTGTCTCAGAATTTGCTTTTTTTGGAGGGGAAAAAAAAAGATTTCCTTGCATCTGACTCTGAGTCTATCACACAGTCAGAATTTTATAAGTGACTGTTGAATGAATGGATGAATAAAAAGGTTGATGAACCATGAATTTTACCATATTATTAATTTATATGAACTTTGCTTGTCTTTTAAGGTTTGAAATAACTACTGTTCGGTACATATTTTTGCATGACATTGAATTCAGAATTGTGGCTAGATTGTCATGAACTTAGATTGTCTTTGCTAAAATTACTTCACCTTGTCAGTGAATATTCTTCCATGTTGATATTTTCTAGATTGCAAAATGTTTCTAGAAGGATAAAAGTGTGTGCAGTCTACATACTGTGAATGGTTTGCAAACAGCAGAAATTTAAGATAATGATGCCAGCTCTATCTTTAGAACAGATCACAAGGACAATTGAAGGGTTTGCCTATTGGTGTGAAAATACATCTTTGCTGTGTCTGTTAAATGAAAAATAAACCCTAGTCATACCTGGTACAGCTGTGCTAGAGACAAGCTTCATTGGATTCCCTTATTATTTCTCAGCTCTGTTGGACCATTATGCCCCTGAATTTTTTGTGATCATTATTTTGTTCTCCTAGTTTCAACATAAATGTAAATAAAATTATGTACCATGTCAATGAAAAAAATTCCGCCACCCTGAAAACATAAATATAGATAGATCGATAGATACAGTGTCGAATGAGGATTTGAAGATGTTTTTCTCTCTTTCTCCCACAGTCCAGCAGAGGGAGCAGTGTGTCACCCAGAAAAGCCTCAGCCACCTACACACCTGAGTATCGGACTCTGTGAGATTCTCCCATTTACTCTCCCATACAGATACCCTGTATGAGGTTATCTCTGAAAGAAACAGAGCAGAGCTCAAACAAAACTGCTAGTGAAGATGGAAAGGAGAGTCACTTTGGTAAAATCCAAGAGCTTGCACCAGACATTTCTTAATCTTAAATCTGTTTCTTTTACTGATGCGTTAAAGATTCCCCTAAAAAAGACAACCGTTTTCAGAGAACAGAAAGACACTCTAGAGCCTTACAGGTCATAGATGTCTTTACCAGATTTAGTTTGTTGGAGCAGTGGATGAGATGATTCAGAGAATGAACCTTGAGATCACACTCCAACTGAACCAGGTGCAACTTCTGGCTCTTTCACATATTACTTGTGTGACTTTATTCAAGGGAAAGAAGACTTAACTTTCAAATTCCTCACCTTAAAAACAAAAATAATAGTATCTACTTCATAGTACGGTTGGGAGTATCGGATGAGTTAATGCCTGTGAAGGGCTTAACATAACTAGGCCAATAGTATTTTAGTGAACGTTAGCCCTTTATTAAATTGATTAAAATTCTTTACCATGGCCCTGAGGAAAAGGAACACATTAATGTGAATTTTAGTGTTAATAAAGAAAAAGGGGAAATTACGTCAGAAGGAAACTCTAGGGAGGAGATAAATGATGGGTATCAAATTTTGGAGGCTGTCCAGCATATCCACTGGCATTAGGCACCTGAAAACTGAGGCATGAAGGGAGGGAAGGATGGAAAGGTCACCAAAAGAGGGAGGGAGATGATATTTAACTGAAACACTGTCATTTTTGTATACTTAACTGGCTTGACTCTGCCGGGCATGTTTTCCATTCACTATGATCAAAATGTTAAAGACAAAAATGAGATAGCTAAACTCATTACTGAACTATGTTTAAGTCAGTTTTTCTTTAGTGTACAAAGCACAAAAATACAGGCAAAGACATGTGAACACTTGGAAGACATGTGAACACTTGGTATCAAAGGCAGCTGGAAATACAGGTGCCGAGCGTCCTTTTTGGAGTGGCAGTCTCACATGAGCTCTGTTTGCTCCTGTGCCCATGCCTTGAGGATGAGCTTTGTGTCCCGTCTCCTTGCCAGTCTTTCAGGAGCAATATCTATCTCTCCGTTTTAGATTTTTTGGAGGCATATTCTGAGTTCTATGAGACCAGAGATGACCAATAATCTGCACATTCCATGCTCTGATGCTTTCCCTTTTCTCTATTTCTCTTGAATTTCTTATTTGCCCTTTGGAAATCAATAATATCACATTCCATAGTCCACGTGTTTCACCTGTATTTCTCCCTCGCGCTCCCCGACCCCCCACTGCCATTCACGTATATTGAAGAGATGTTGCTGTGGCAACCTTCTGTGAGGAAGCTTGGAGCTGTTCTATTACTACCTATTAAAGAAGATTATAGCAGAGGGAGTCGTTTTTAAAATAGAAGAAGTTTAACCCAATTTATATCTCAAAATTAAGAAGCACCAGGACTCAGGTTGTAAAAATATTCTGTAATTGAGTTCCTCATTTACAAATATTATTAGTGTTGTTACACTTTGTACTTATTTTTACTTTGGGGTTTGGAAACACATTTCCATTTCCCCCGTTTTACCCTAGAGCACGCTGCAAATTGGCATCTGGTACAATTGTTCTCAAGGGTATTCCTCGATGTGTGCTGTGGTAAGTGTTCCCCTCTTTAGTTTCTTTGGTTTTCAATAAATATTACCTCATAATTTCCTTTTTCTCCTCTGAATTCCCCTTTGTGAAACACTGGCTTCTCTGTTAGATGAATCTGTCATGTCCAAGAGAGTCGTGAACTTAGCACATTATGGAAAAGTTGTGATTTCTAAATGTGGCTCTCAGGTGGGTATCAAGAGATAAATAATTGGAAGCAAAGTCTAGCCTTCTGTTGTGTCTTTTCCTCTCTTCATACCTCAGTTCTCATGTGCCTAATTGCAGTGGACATGCTGGGCAGTCTTTGAAATTCAATACCCATCGTTTATCTTTTCCCTAGAATTTTCTTCCTATGTAGTTATCCCTTTTTACTTATTCATTCTAAAATTTACATTAACATGTTCCTTCTCAGGACCATCGTAAAGAATTTAACAATGTACAATGCAGTGTACTCTACATATGCTTTTGTTCAGCTGCTCAGTTGTGTCTGATTCTTTGCAACTCCATGGACCTCAGCATGCCAGGCTTCCCTGTCCTTCACTATCTCCCAGAGTTTGCTCAAACTCCTGTCCATTGAGTTGATGATGTTATCCAACCATCTTATGCTCTGACACCCCCTTCTCCTATCCTCAGTTTTCCACATCAGAGTCTTTTCCTGTGAGTCAACCCTTCACATTAGGTGGCAAAAGTACTGGAGTTTCAGTATCAGCATACATATGAGTTGTTATCAGATATTAATTTAATTTGTCTTAATACTTGTTCCATGTTTTGGGATTGATTAATTGAATATATTAAATCATTACTTTTCATATCAATTTTTTATTCACTAGCATTTGTATATAGATGCCTGCCGCTACTTGAAATGTGGGAAAGCAGTTTGGATTTTCAAAGAATATTTTGCATATTCTAAGGAGTAAGGCTAAAGGAGTAACCCTCTTTAACATTTTTGATATAAAATAATTTTTAATTTTCAAAGAATTAAACATGTACTATTTTAATTTTAATATTTGTATAGTTAATTTAAAGACTGTATTTACTGAATTACATGAGTGAGTGAGTGAAGTTGTTCAGTGGTGTCCAACTCTTTGTGACCCCATGGACTGTAGTCTACCAAGCTCCTCTGTCCATGGAATTTTCCAGGCAAGAGAACTGGAGTGGTTTGCCATTTCCTTCTCCAGGGTATCTTCTCAACCCAGGGATTAAACTCAGGTCTCCTGCACTGCATGCAGACACTTTACCATCTGAGCCAGCAGGAAAGCCAAAACGGGGACTCTGTGGTTACATGGGCCTGGAAACAAACCCAGGCCTCCCGCGTGGCAGGCGAGAATTCTACCACTGAACCATCCACGCGCCATCCAAAGTGTCAGCTGCTCAGTCGTGTTCCACTCTTTGCGACCCTATGGATTATAGCCCACCAGGCTCCTCTGTTTAGGGGATTCTACAGGCAAGAATATTGCAGTGGGCTACAATATTCTCCAGGGGATCTTCCTGACTCAGGCGTAGAACCCCAGCCTCTTGGGTCTCCTGCACCGGCAAGTGGGTTCTTTACCACTAGCGCCACCTGGGAAGGTATATACTAGAATTACTTGAGTTTGATGTAAAATATGACTTCAAAACAGAGAAGGAAATTCTCCAGAAAAAGAGAACTGAGGGATTTATGAAGCATTGGTTTACATGATTATGGACACTGAGAAGTCCCACAGTTTGCTGTCTGCAGGCTGAAGACCCAGGAAAGCAAGTTGTGTAATTTGAAAGCTTGAGAGCAAGGAGCTGGTGGTGTGGATTCCAGTCTTGGGACTAAAGGCCTGAGAACAAGAAGTGCGGGGGGGGGGGGGGCAAGAAAATCCA
>SJYX01003199.1:721463-747322 GCA_006410675.1 Oreotragus oreotragus
AAGAGAGGGGGGGGGGGGGGGGGGGGGGGCAAGAAAATCCATGACCCAGCCCAGAGGTTAAGCAGAGAACCAATTCAAATTTCCTCTGCCTTTTTTATTCTATTCAGGTCCTCAAAGGATTGAATGATTGATCTGGAGACCAATGTGGAGATTCTGCCTGCTGCTGAGTATACCAATGTCAATTATGTGTTCTAAAACTGAGGAAATAACCACTGGTTCTATTCAGGGATTCACTGATCCCACTGTCAGAGGGACCTGGGCTAAAACTCCGTCGATCACACGACCACTATAAGCCCCTACTCTGGCTAGTAATCCAAGGTGATGTTTTAGGTCTCCTAGAGTTAGTGTCTGGAGAAGGCAATGGCAACCCACTCCAGTACTCTTGCCTGGAAAACCCATGGACGGAGGAGCCTGGTAGGCTGCAGTCCATGGGTTCGCTAAGAGTCAGATACGACTGAGCGACCTCACTTTCACTTTTCACTTTCATGGATTAAAGAAGGAAATGGCAACCCACTCCAGTGTTCTTGCCTGGAGAAACCCAGGGATGGGGGGGCCTGAAGGGCTGCCGTCTATGGGATCTCACAGAGTTGGACACAACTGAAGCAGCTTAGCAGCAGCAGCAGTTAGTGTCAGTTCAAAACCAGTGTCCAGTAATTCCCCAAAAGTATAATGAGTTCCATTTTCCCAGTGAACAATTACCTGAGTAAAAGGCTAAAGGACATTCAGAAAGGTTGGAGGAAAGAATAACAATATAAAATATTGATAGCGTTCCTGGGTCCGTCTTCAAGGAGATTTGATCTCCCCTTTGTTTAAGGGGTTATGGGTCTATAAACTGGCTCAAATTTGAGATTTAATTGAGAAACTATGTCTGTTTTTAAGATTCAGTTTAGATTTTTGTTCACTCAACATAGAATGTTTCTGCTTCTATAAAGTAAGAATTTAGTAGTCTTCATATCTATTTTACTTATTGAAATACCACGATCATCAAGCCAATGCCATACGTCTGTGTGAGTCAAACTATTCTGATTCCAGCTGTGACTCTGCTGCTCCTTACAGAAACCATGCCTACTCTGCCTTTGGCAGTTGAAAGCCACCACTTGGCCTCTGTGACCCAAGGAAGCAATTACTTCTTTTGCATTTAGGTTTCCCAATTGAATATCTGCGGTTTCCACTATATTTAGTCTGGCTTACAGAGAACAAGTACAGAGCTATTCAAAGATGCCAGGGCTCTCTCATGAATTTATTCCTTACAGTACTGTTGAAAAAATATGTCTTTTGGACTTTCCCTGTGGGCTTCCTCAGTGGTTCAGCAATAAAGAATCTGCCTGCAATGCAGAAGTCAAAGGAGATGAGGGCTCCATTCCTGTGTCAGGAAGATCCCCTGGAGAAGGAAATGACAACTCACTCCAGTATTCTTGCATGGAAAATCCCATGGACAGAGGAGACTGGTGGTCCATGGGGCCACAAAGAGTTGGACAACTGAGCACAGCCCAGTGTGAATGAGAAAGCCTTAAGACAAATATACTCTGACATTCCAGTCTCCCTAAGCCTTTCAATCCACTCCTCTATACTAAACCAAGGCAGTTTATATATTACATAATCAAGAAATAATACATACACATTTGTTTTTATATATTAACATATTAATAGGATACATAATCTGATAATATATATATTAATATTATACAATATTAATGGTGTGGATTCCAGTTTGGGGACTAAAGTCCTGAGAACTAGGAGTGTGATAGGCAGGAGAAAATCCATGTCCCAGGCTGGTGGTTTATATATGTATAAAGGGATTTATTATAAGATATTGACCCACATGATTATGGGAGTTGAGAAGTCTTATGATCTACTATTTGCAAACAGTTTTAAGGCTTGGGAGGTGGAGAGTAGATGGTGTATTAATAGATTCTAATCCTGAGCTGAAGATCTGAGGATCACAAATATCAAGGGCCAGAGACGACTGATATCCCAGCTTACAAGTCTGAGAGTGAATCTAACTTTCCTCTGCCTTTTTGTTCTATTCAGGAACCAAATGAATTGGCTGATGCCCATCCACATGGGAGAAGGCCATCTGCTTTACACAGTCCACCATTCCCAATGCTAGTCTCTTTTGGAAACACAGACACACACAGGAATAATGTTTAACCAGCCACCTGGGCATCCCTTGGCCCAGTCAAGTTAGCATAAGAAATTAACTTTCATGTAAAGATTTAGTACGTGTTCAGAAATATCTTTCACTGTAATATTCTTGATATGCTGGACATCTTATCAGCAGGATTGCCAGATGGGCTAGCAATATGTAGCCACTAGAAAAATGAATTTTATGTGTCAAATTATTTCCCCTTCATTCATTTTTCAATAATTAATCATCTAATTCTGGGATATGATGATTGTTTGCTTCTCAATTACATTTTTTTCTGGACAATTATACAAAATCACATGGTGCTTCTTTGAATGTAAATTTTCAAATATTTCAGAATGACATATTACATTTACATAGTCATTGAAGAGTAGACAATTTAGCAACATACAGCAAATTTTTTGGAAATATATTTAGACATTTATGTATCTTTTGTATAATGCTTAAAAATTTTTATACTCTTAACCCCTTTCGCCTTTGGTTTGCTCACCTGCAAAAATGAAAGATGTAATGAAATTATTTCTCAATCTGTTCTTGCAATTTCCTTTTTTGATTCTAAGTATATATTCCGAGGAAACTCACGACCATTGGCCAGTTTGACATTTTATCTTCTTCCATATTTCTGAATTATAGTAATTGTCTCCATCATTCATACTATTCCACAAATTGGGCACAGTGTATTCTTTGAGATCTCCATCTCTTTCAACCCCATTTGAATTTCTTTCCTCAATTTATTACAAATGATTTTTATGTATTTTCAATAATAATTCAATTATGATCAAATTTTGCTTGGACAATTGCAATTGTCTCCTAAGGGATCTCCCTAAATCTTTCCTTCAGTTCAGTTCAGTTCAGTTGCTCTGCTGCTGCTGCTACTGCTAAGTGTCGTGTCCGACTCTGTGCGACCCCATAGACGGCAGCCCACCACGCTCCGCCGTCCTTGGGATTCTCCTGGCAAGAACACTGGAGTGGGTTGCCATTTCCTTCTCCAATGCATGAAAGTGAAAAGGGAAAGTGAAGTCACTCAGTCGTGTCCAACCCTCAGCGACCCCATTGACTGCAGCCCACCAGGCTCCTCCGTCCATGGGATTTTCCAGGCAAGAGCACTGGAGTGTGGTGTCATTGCCTTCTCCGTCAGTTGCTCAGTCATGTCCAACTCTTTGGGACCCCATGGACTGCAGCATGCCAGGTTTCCCTGTTCATCGCCAACTCCCAGAGCTTGCTCAAACTCATGTCCATCGAGTCAGTGTAGCCTGTCGGGCTACAGTCCATGGGGCCGCAAATAGCTGGACACAACTGAACAACTTTCACTTTACTTTGACATAACTGTGCAAATTTAAGGTATACAACATGCTAATTTGATACATTAGTATATTGTAATATGATTGTCATTTTAGCAATAATTAGCACCTCTATCTTCTTTCATAATTATCTTTTCTCTTTAGTATTTGGAATCATTAGTTCCAGTCTCTTTGCAAGTTTGATGATTATAATACAATATTATTGTTTATATTCACTATACTGTACATTAGATCTCTAGGCCTTATTTACTACTCTGTAAGTTATTAATTATCAAGAAGAGGTGGCAAGAATACAAAGAAAAACTGTACAAAAAAGATCTTCACAACCAAGATAATCACAATGGTGTGATCACTCACCTAGAGCCAGACATCCTAGAATGTGAAGTCAAGCGGGCCTTGGAAAGCATAACTACAAACAAAGCTAGTGGAGGTGATGGAATTCCAGTTGAGCTATTTCAAACCCTGAAAGATGATGCTGTGAAAGTGCTGCACTCAATATGCCAGCAAATTTGGAAACTCAGCAGTGGCCACAGGACTGAAAAAGGTCAGTTTTCATTCCAGTCCCAAAGAAAGACAATGCCAAAGAACACTCAAACTACTGCACAATTGCACTCATCTCACAGGATAGTAAAGTAATACTCAAAATTCTCCAAGTCAGGCTTCAGCAATACGTGAACCATGAATTTCCAGATGTTCAAGCTGGTTTTAGAAAAGGCAGAGGAACCAGAGATCAAATTGCCAACATCTTCTGGTTCATCAAAAAAGCAAGAGAGTTCCAGAAAAACATTTATTTCTGTTTTATTGACTAAGTCAAAGACTTTGACTGTGTGGATCACAATAAACTGTGGAAAATTCTGAAAGAGATGGGAATACCAGACCACCTGATCTGCCTCTTGAAAAACTTATATGCAGGTCAGGAAGCAACAGTTAGAACTGGACATGGAACAACAGACTGGTTCCAAATAGGAAAAGGAGTAGGTCAAGGCTGTATATTGTCACCCTGCCTATTTAACTTCTATGCAGAGTTCATCATGAGAAATGCTGGGCTGGAAGAAGTACAAGCTGGAATCAAGATTGCTAGAAGAAATATCAATAACCTCAGATATGCAGATGACACCACCCTTAAGGCAGAAAGTGAAGAGGAACTAAAAAGCCTGTTGATGAAAATGAAAGAGAAGAGTGAAAAGTTGGCTTAAAGCTCAAATTCAGAAAACTAAGATCATGGCATCTGGTCCCATCACTTCATGGGAAATAGATGGGAAACAGTGGAAACAGTGTCAGACTTTATTTTGGGGGGCTCCAAAATCACTGCAGATGGTGATTGTGGCCATTAAATTAAGAGACGCTTACTCCTTGGAAGGAAAGTTATGACCAACCTAGATAGTATAATTCAAAAGCAGAGACATTACTTTGCCAACAAAGGTCTGTCTAGTCAAGGCTATGGTTTTTCCAGTGGTCATGTATGGATGTGAGAGTTGGACTGTGAAGAAAGCTGAGTGCCAAAGAATTGATGCATTTGAACTGTGGTGTTGGAGAAGACTCTGAGAGTCCCTTGGACTGCAAGGAGATCCAACCAGTCCATTGTAAAGGAAATCAGTCCTGGGTGTTCTTTGGAAGGAATGATGCTAAAGCTGAAACTCCAGTACTTTGGCCCCCTCATGCAAAGAGTTGACTCATTGGAAAAGACCCTGATGCTGGGAAGGATTGGGGGCAGGAGGAGAAGGGGATGACAGAGGATAGATAGCTGAATGGCATCACCGACTCAATGGACATGAGTCTGAGTGAATTCTGGGAGTTGGTGATGGACAAGGAGGCCTGGCATGTTACGATTCATGGGGTCGCAAAGAGTCGGACACGAATGAGTGACTGAATTGAACTGAACTGAAGTTATTAATTGGGCAAATTATTAATTTGGGCTTCCCTGGTGGCTCAGATAGTAAAGAATCTGCCTGCGAAGTGTGAGACCTGGATTCAATTCCTGGGTTGGGAAGAAGCACTGGAAAAGAGAACAGCTACCCACTCCAGTGTTCTTGCCTGAACAATTCCATGGACAGAGGAGCCTGGCAGGCTACAGTCCATGCAGTCACAGAGTCAGACAGGACCAAGCGACTTCCACTTTCCCTTACAAGTTGTTAATGGTAGAGTTAAACAATAACTGTCCTGTCCCCTCACACTGCAACAATTATAAACTGCAATGAAGTATATTTCAAGACTCTTCCATGTTTTACCAGTTTGTTTGCTTTGTTTTTACTAAAAAATAATTCCATAATCATTCATAAAACTCTATTCACTACCGCAATCATTTCTAAGCACAGTGTTCTTCAAGTTCCATTGTAAAACAGAGAGGAATAGAAGAATGTGAATCAAGAATGAAGTGGCTCTTCCAGAATATTTTGTATAAATTGTGCTATTTTCTTATCTCCTTTGTGGTACTCCAAGGAAATCCAATCAATCCATCCTAAAGGAAATCAGTCCTGAGTGTTCATTGGAAGGACTGATGTTGAAGCTGAAACTCCAATACTTTGGCCACCTGATGAGAAGAGCTGACTTATTTGAAAAGACTCTGATGCTGGGAAAGATTGAAGACGGGAGAAGAAGGGAACGACAGAGGATGAGATGGTTGGATAGCATCATCGACTCAATAGACATGAGTTTGGGTAAACTCCAGGAGTTGGTGATGGACAGGGAGGCCTGGCATGCTGCAGTCCCTGGGGTCACAGAGTCGGACACGACTGAGTGACTGAACTGAACTGAACTGAACTTATGGTATTGTATTTCAAAGAATTAAACCCAAATATATATGTAGGTGCAAATAGTAACATTTCATTCCTTCTTTATGACAGTTCATGTAGAGAAATGTTGGAGGACATGCAGTCCTTTTGATCTGCTTTATGGAAATGTTGATGAGTCCCATATTGGTTAGATGTGGACTCATTTGGTTCTTATGTTAAACTGAAAGAATCTCAAATCTCCTGGCTAGTCTTTTTCAAGGCCCTTTTCACCTCTTCTTCTTTCTGGGCAAAAAGATGACTGATAACATTATACTTTATCACAGTCACTGTGATTTTCATCATCTGCAAATGAATCAAGTCACTAATAATTCATGAGACTGATCAACAACACTTTTCACCAAATATTCAAACTTGCTTTCATGCGTTTTGTCACGTGTACTAAAAACAGCCACTCATTTCTCACTTTTAGCATTCAGAATTTTAGCAAGATATTTCCAAATAATCTGTGAAATAAGTTGACTTAATAATTATAATTTATTATAATTTTGATAAAAAAGTTTATTTACCTTAACTAGATATTTTCTGTTTTTATGTTCTTTATTTTCTTCAATAATAAAAATTACCAGTATGACAGAGTTCAAAAAGTCAGAACATTCTTTCTCACTAAATGGTTATATATTCCCTCCAAAGAAGTGAAGTGAAGTGATGTCGCTCAGTCGTGTCCGACTCTTTGCGACCCCATAGACTGGGGCCTACCAGGTTTCTCTGTCCAGTACTGGAGTGGATTGCCATTTCCTTCTCCAGGTGATCTTCCCAACCCAGGGCTCGAACCCGGGTCTCCCGCATTGTAGACAGACGCTTTACCGTCTGAGCCACCAGGGAAGTCTCCAAAGAAACTAGCTCTTAAAAGTTCTCTCCATTTCATTAAATACTTAATAATAATTTTTCAAGCCATTTATTTTTTCTTAAAGTTAATTGCATTATCAAGAGTAATAAAAAATCAAGAAAAACAAAATCTTTGATGCAACATGCATTTGATGAATAATAGTAAAAGAGACTCTGGCGCATAAAGGTTTTGATGAGAACCATCACTCTCATAGATCTTTGAGGTCATGTTCATTATTAGACGCCTAAGGTCAATATAATGGCAATTGAAAACTCAAGACTCAAAATTTTATGTACTGCACTTTTACACCTATCTCTTCTATCAAAATTTTATCTCATGCATCAAATTTCTATTTTTATCTATAATTCTACATTCTCAATTAAAATTATGCTTTTAAAATGATATATAAGTTATATTAAAATTACTAGCTTCCCATTTTTTAATCTTTGCCTTGAATAAGTAACTGAAAGAGAAATGTTAGTATAATTAATTGTAGCATACACATGAAATTTAGCTGATGTATTAGAATATATACTTCTTGGAGGGTGAATCAAAATATAGAGAAAAGTTATACATTTCAAGACATGTAAAAATATAAATTTCAGTGAACTCTAGGACTCACTGAGTAATCACACGATCCAGCATAATTGTTCAAGGAGCCAAGACTACCCATTAGCCCAGTTTGTACTGACTGCATTTTATAGGATACACTAGTATAAAAGTTCAAGATTCATTAGTCTATGCTCACAGAAATGTTACTTTTTCGATGTCAGAAAAAAATGAATGCTCCCACATCAAATCAGGATCCTAATAATTGCCTGGTTTGGGTATCAGGGTAATGGTGGCCTCATACAATGAGTTTAGAAGCATTCCCTTTAATTTTTTGAGAGAGGTTGAAAAGGGTAAGTATTAAATCTTTTTTGAATGTTTGATAGAATTCACCTGTAAGCAGATGTTCATGTTCAGTTTAGTTCAGTTCAGTCGCTCAGTCGTGTCCGACTCTTTGCGACCCCATGAATCGCAGCACGCCAGGCCTCCCTACCCATCACCACGTCCATTGAGTCCGTGATGCCATCCAGCCATCTCATCCTCGGTCGTTCCCTTCTCCTCCTGCCCCTAATCCCTCCCAGCATCAGAGTCTTTTCCAATGAGTCAACTCTTCGCATGAGGTGGCCAAAGTACTGGAGTTTCAGCTTTAACATCATTCCTTCCAAAGAAATCCCAGGGTTGATCTCCTTCAGAATGGACTGGTTGGATCTCCTTGCAGTCCAAGGGACCCTCAAGAGTCTTCTCCAACACCACAGTTCAAAAGCATCCATTCTTCGGCACTCAGCTTTCTTCACAGTCCAACTTTCACATCCATACACAGATAAATTCTCTGCTCTCTTCTCCCTGTCCCCTTCTCCTTCTGGGATATCCACTCTCCTAAAATTTCCCTACCTAAAGAATTTTTATAGTTCTTATAAGATTTGTGTCATTTTTCTTTAGATCTTAATTTTCTCTCTTCTCCTACCTATATCATTTCTAGATTTTTATCCTCAAGTTTGCTAATTCTCTCTTCCATATAGTCTGCTCTGTTTTAAAGGCTTTTTAATGCATTCTCTGGGTTTCCCAGGTGGCACAGTGGTAAAGAATCCACCTACCAATGCAGGAAGGGCAAGAGACCTGGGTTCGATCCCTGAGTTAGGAACATCCCCTGGAGGAGGAAATGACAACGCACTCCAGTATTCTTGACTGGAAAATTCCATGAACAGAAGAGTCTAGCATGGGTCACAGGGTCACAGAGAGTCTGACATGACTGGGCACACACACTCCACTCCAATGCATCATTTATTCCATTTGTTGAATTCTTTAGCTCCAGCATTTCTGTTTGGTTCATTTTTAGAGTTTAAATCTCTGGCCAAGTATTCCTCCTGTTCATAAATTTTATTTCAAAGCTCATTGAACTGCCTTTTTGTTTCCTTGTAGCTCATTGAGTTTCTTCATGATACTGATTTTGAATTCTGTTAGATTGACTTTAGTTTCCAGAGAATTGTCATTTTATTTCTGTGATACTGTGCTATAGCGATTCTTCATAGTGCTTGATGAGTAACTCCGCCAATGCATTTGAAGTAACAAACACCTTCTTAGGTAAATGCCCCACCCTCCCCCTTGATTCTGTTTGTTTAGAATTAAAGGCACTTCCCTTTGTGTCCAGTAGGTGGCAATATAGCACAAGTTGTTGATTTCTCCTGCCTGTGCTGTGTTTGGTTATATTTGAGAGTTGGCACTTCCCACCCTTCATCATCTCTCAGAGGTGGTGCCCGGTGCCGCTGTTGTCCCTGCTTGCGGGGGGTCACTGGCGCTACTTGTGTCCTTGGCGTCGCTGCCTGGGGCACCGGGATTGGGGCCCTTCTGCCATATCAGGGGTCTCCTATGTTCCAGGCTTTGCTACAGTGGTAAGAGGGTGACGGGGATGGAGGAGCCAGGTCAAGGGAGCCTCTGTTATGTCTGGGACTGTTGGATTTGTGGGAGCCACTGCTGTGGACAAAAGTGGGGGGTAAAGGTACCTCCAAGATTAGAGGGACAAAGTCACTGGCCCCACTCCCACTGCTGCTTGGTTCCCTGTGGTCACAGGAATCACTGTGGCCCAGCGGCTGAAATTGTGTGTACTACCTCCCCTGATGCTATGGTGTTCTCTGGGGCAGTAGGCTGAGCAACCACAGCTAAGGGTCTGGGACTGAAGCATCACTGGTTCCTCTGTCTCCTGGTTCTGCCTTGCCTGTGTGTTCATGTCCACCTACCTTTCCAAGTGCAGATGTGTGGAATACTCCAGTGTCCTGTTGTATTCAGTCGAGACACCATTGTTGGGCAATGGATGTTTCACTGGTTGCAGATTCAAGGGGAGAGACAAAGGGAATGTCTTATTCTACAGTGATACTGTTACTCCCTAAAAACATTTTTTAATGAATTTAATCTATACAAGTCTAATAAAAGAAGTGGCTATCAGCAAATGAATTTTTATTGCCAGCAAGATGTTACACTTAGAATTAAGAGAACTGAGTGATTTAATTCAACGTATGAATGATAAGCCTATAAATGACAATAGAACTCTGAACTTCAATAGCCACAGGTCTGTGAAGCCAAACCATAACCTCTGTAGACCTCAGATTAGAATGGTCAAGAATTGGTCAGTGACTTCCAGCTGCTCTAATTTTTGCCTTTGCCTTGGCTTCAGATGAAGCCAAATATATTCCTGTGATCAAACATATAAAA
The DNA here is from genome assembly GCA_006410675.1 of Oreotragus oreotragus. NCBI lineage: Eukaryota > Metazoa > Chordata > Mammalia > Artiodactyla > Bovidae > Oreotragus > Oreotragus oreotragus. The sequence continues at coordinate 731,784 of SJYX01003199.1, forward strand.
TACCTCACTTGTAATCAGTCCACCTTCTTATGCCAACAACTTTCAATCAATGCATGCCTGAAGTGTTCTTCTTCATATTCTTTAATTTTTTTCACTGTAAAGCTTTCCCACTTTGTTGCCTGCCTTTGCTGCTGCTGCTAAGTCGCTTCAGTCATGTCCGACTCTGTGTGACCCCATAGATGGCAGCCCGCCAGGCTCCCCCGTCCCTGGGATTCTCCAGGCAAGAATTCTGGAGTGGGTTGCCATTTCCTTCTCCAATGCATGAAAGTGAAAAGTGAAAGTGAAGTTGCTCAGTCGTGTCTGACTCTTAGCGACCCCATGGACCGCAGCCTACCAGGCTCCTCCTTCCACGGGATTTTCCAGGCAAGAGTACTGGAGTGGGGTGCCATTGCCTTCTCCTGCTTGCCTTTAGGTCTCTGGCCAATGCAAGTGATAGTGGCTGACTCCATTGCTATAGTAAAGCTGTAAGTAAATAGCCTCTATTTGTTCTCATTTTGGTAATCTTTATTTCCAAAGTGACATTCTGCAGGGAGCGGGGAGGGGCAGTGTCCTGGGTCTTCACTGCCCCTTCACTGGGCAATAGTTGTGGTGCACAGGCTTAATTGCCCCGGAGCATATGGAATCTTCCCAGACCAGGAACTGAGCCTCTGTCCTTGCAATGGCAGGCAGATTCTTAACCACTGGACCACCAGGTGGAAAGTCCCAAAGTGACACGTTTTTGAGCCTTAATACTTTGTGGGTTTTTGTTTCTACTTTTGAAATTAAAATAATATAAAATTATAATAGTCCAGTTACAAATTGGTTTTTATAGTTAGTTTTGTGTGGAATCCTGTGATTACTATTAATAAGTACACTCAGTTCTTTTTTCATTGCCAGATATCTTTTCCACATTGTATTGTATATTGTTTCTTCTCTTCCTATTATTATTTGCCTAGACTGTAGCGTGGGGAAGGCAATGGCACCCCACCCCAGTACTCTTGCCTGGAAAATCCAATGGACGGAGGAGCCTGGTGGGCTGCAGTCCATGGGGTCGCTAACAGTCGGACAGACTGAGCGACTTCACTTTCACTTTTCTCTTTCATGCATTGGAGAAGGAAATGGCAACCCACTCCAGTATTCTTGCTTGGAGAATCCCAGGGACGGGGGAGCCTGGTGGGCCGCCGTCTATGGGGTCACACAGAGTCGGACACGACTGAAGTGACTTAGCAGCAGCAGCAGCAGACTGTAGCGACTTAGCAGCATCTATATAGTTTACAATATAGTAATAATTATAGTTGCAAGTTGGTTTCACACATGCAATCTCACTGAATCCTCATTACAAACAGGCTATTTTGGTTTTATTCTCCCCATTTCAGAAGTCAAATTACTGTTGCTAAATGATAGCACATGGCAAGGCCAACCTTTGGCCCAAGATTCTAATTCTGGTGTTCCCTCAACTTCAGAACAAATAGTGTGTGAGAAGACTGGAAGAGCAATACCATAGAGAAGTCAATCATTGAAATAAGCAAAGCTCTAAGTGTTAAGGCGCAGAACTTCTGTTTAGTATATCAAACTTGACTCCTATCCTATGCAAGCTATCAAAGCAGGGAGACTCCTACTGACTTCTCTTATTGTATAAACCAATTTAATCTTGAATTTTTCATTTATGATGATGGACCTGTAAAATTTGAAAATGATTGCTAAACAATTTGTCAGTCTTTACATGACATCGAAAATGCTGTTTAAGATTCCATACATGAGTTTGTGTATATACACACACACACACACACGCTGTATAGGTATATATGGGGTTTTTCCAACTTAGCTTAGAGGTAAAAAATCTGCCTGCAATGCAGGTGCTGCAGAAGACATAGATTCGACCCTTGGGTGGGGCCGATCCCCTGGAAGAGGGCATGGCATACATGCCAAGAATACACTTCAGTATTCTTGCCTGGAGAATTCCATGGACAGAGGAATCTGATGGGCTGTAGTCCAGAGGGTCACCAAGAGTTGGACATGACTGAAGTGACCTAGCACACATGCATAGGTATGTATATTATATAAATATACATATAATATATATGTATATAATATATAACATTATATATTATAATATATAACATATGCATATAATATACATATAATATATACACAGGCATGTGTGCTAGGTCACTTATATATTTTTTTTAATTTTTCTTTCCCTTTTCTCTCCTTTGAAAAAAGCCCAGTTTGCTTCCTTTGGTGGTTAAGCTAAATCAAAGTGGGAGGATTACAATGCATCGAACAAGTCTAAAATTTGTCTCTATTTCCTTCAATCGTAACTGTCACTAGTTGAGTTTTTGTAGTAGAGTGTTATCTCCCCTTCTATGCAGTGTTGACATGGAAATTCCATTTCTAACCTCTCCTCCTTGCACTGAGGCTTCTATTCTATAAACATTTCATTTTATTCCTCAGCGTGACTCATATAAAGAGTTTTTCCCTACCCAATGTGTTAACTATAGGTGGAAATTGTACTTGATAAATTATAAAAGGATAGACTTAAAGGTTGAATTTCTAAGCTTGTTTTTACTGATAAATGGGATTTTCAAGCTTTGATGGTATGTTTTCTCTTAAGCTCCTGGGATTTTTACTATTTAGCTTTGAGATTGGATGAGGATATGTGCTTTTTATTTGCTAACGAAAGATTAATTTGGTTGCTATGAGATCGATTTCATTTTGCTTTCTGAACATATTTTACTTTTCAGCTCCTTTAGGAAGTTGAAAATTAGATAGCATTTCCTCTTATAGTGAGTTGGCAAGGGTCTCTCAACTTGATATGAAGATATTCTAGCAGTGTTTTAATTCATATCTTCTAAGCAGAAAATATGTTTTTCAGAGTTCTTTTTTACTGCTTATAATAATAGGGGCAGATTGGTCATTGAAATCCATTACATGTAATTTTTTTTTTAATTTTTTTTTTGTAATTTTAATTAAATGACTTTATTGCACATAAGGGATGGCAGATTTGATTTTGGGATGACTGTATGGGACCATCCTCTCCCATGATTCTTACAGTTTCATTTGTACCCTGAAATATGGTCCACCTGACCATGACCTACTGATTAAGTTGGGTTTCTGTTGGACTTCAAAATAACCTTGAATACCTTGTTTATTATTTTTTGGAAGTATTCTAATTAGCTATTTGAAACTTCCAGGCTATGTTTGCTCCTGTGTATTTTCTGGATTGCTTTCAAATACACAATTCAAAGATTAAATCATGTTAAATTAACAAAAGTTATATAATTTATGTTTAAATAACTCCTGGATATTCAAGATTTAGTCATGCACAAGTGCAAATGGCATGATTAAAGGCTGCTGCTGCTGCTGCTAAGTCGCTTCAGTCGTGTCCAACTCTGTGCAACCCCACAGATGGCAGCCCTTTGGGCCCTGCCATCCCTGGGATTCTCCAGACAAGAACACTAGAGTGGGTTGCCATTTCCTTCTCCAGTGCATGAAAGTGAAAGTGAAGNGATTAAAGGCTGCTGCTGCTGCTGCTAAGTCGCTTCAGTCGTGTCCAACTCTGTGCAACCCCACAGATGGCAGCCCTTTGGGCCCTGCCATCCCTGGGATTCTCCAGACAAGAACACTAGAGTGGGTTGCCATTTCCTTCTCCAGTGCATGAAAGTGAAAGTGAAGTCACTCAGTCGTGTCCGACTCTTAGCGACCCCATGGACTGCAGTCTACCAGGCTCCTCCGTCTATGGGAGTTTCCAGGCAAGAGTAATGGAGTGGGGTGCCATTGCCTTCTCCTTGATTAAAGGCTAAAACAAAGTAAATCCTACAATCGACACTAGAACTTGACCTCAGTGATGTGCAAGGCTGATTTTCAACTTTTTTCAGAAGGATAATACTAAACAGAGTGGCAATTTGCATAGTGATAAAATATATAGTCTGTGAAGCCAATCTGGGTTCCATTTCTAGTTCTGCCACTTCCTAACCATGTGCCCTTTAACAAGTTACTTTTATACCTGTTGGAGGAGAAAATCAGGAAGATGTGACACCAGCTGACCCTCGAGCTGTGCCTGGGCAGGGCAGTTGGCATCTGTTCACCCTTGCCCCCGTCTTTGGAATGTATACTCTGCCCACCATGTCCACAGTGGGAGCCATTCTCAAGGAGGCAGCCTTAAGGGATAAGATGTTGGTGAGATTGTCTGGCAATACACATGACTAAAAACACTTAAGGCTGCTATATAAACTTTTAAAATTCTGGTGGGCAGGTGCAGAGATGCAGAGATCTACTTGTCTTATGACTGCCCAAGACAATCCTTGAATGCAAGTCCCTTTGCTTATTAAACCTGCCAGCTGCCCATCTGCAGTGGTCTACCTCTTTCTTTGGTATCTCCTGGTTCTCTGTTTATGGGAGCCAGCTCGTGCACCAAGATCCCATAATTCGTTTTCTCTAAATGAGTATAATAGTAGTGCCTGACTTCACAAGATTCTTGGAAAATTTAAATGCAATAATATCTTCAAACACATAGGATCCATTCCTTCTTCCTTGATGTTTCAAGTTGCTAAGTCATGTCTGACCCCATGAACTACAGCCTGCCAAGCTCCTCTGTGCATGGGATTTCCTAGGCAAGAACAATGGAGTGGGTTGCCATTTCCTTCTCCAGGGGCTCTCCTAGCTTAGGAATTGAACCCATGTCTCTTGCATTGCAGGCAGATTATTTACTGCTGAGCCATCAGAGAAGATCCCTTCTCAAACACATAGGAAGAACTTGATAAGTGATGACGGATTATGAATCCATAACTGTTTATTCTGGATTACCTGAATTGTTTTTCTCACTAAACAAGTTTAGAATGTGGTTACAATATAGAAATATGCCACACATAATTTGTTGTTTTACAGCTTTATTCCAGCATAGATTCATCAGGGAACATGTGTTGTATTCAGATTTGTCTCATGATGACAATTTGGATTCCATTTCAATCTAATTAATTTTATCATTTTCAAGAATGTGCCAGACCTTCATGAAACTCAGAAATTACGTTCTCATAAACCCTACAAAGCTTCCTGATTCATGAGCCAAGACCTTCACGCAAGAAAGGGCAAAGCAACACTTTGAAAGAATTTAGCACCATTGCAAAGCTACTTAGAAATACAGCACATAATATTTGGCTGCAAACCATCATCTCTGTTAGGAAGCTTGGAAACAGAATGTCACTGTATCCCACAAGGTGTTATAGTACATAATGGTGAGCAGCTCTTTATTAAGACTCTTGAGAGATGATTGGTGCTTGGGTCAAAATAAATTCTGCTCCACATGCCCTGCCCTGCTCTGGGAAACATCTCTTTTACCCTGAAAGGATTTTATTCTGGGGAAAAAAAAAAAAAAAAAACAATACAGCTGTAACAGAAGGATAATAAAAGTAATTATATCAATTTATGCCTCTATTGATTTTATTCAAACTTCATTGCATTTTGTGGATGTGGATGTCATGAATTTTTCACTTCTAAGAACTTTAGGATGTGACAGGTTGTTTATTAGAAATGAATTCATGATTATCTTTATTATTCCATTTAGATCTAGGACATGAGCTCTGTGTTTTTCAGCTTTTGGCTAAAAGCAGAGTTTCTGAGTTATTTGTACTTGAGGATAACCTGGAGAGGAAAGCGGAGTTGCCAGGTGATAGAGAAATGACAGAGTGTGTAGTTAGCACAAGCCACAACTGATATAAAATCTAAACCTTTACTGAGAAAGTATGCCTATTCCATTGAGTGGTGCCCTGAGAAATACTGCAGCTTTTCCTTCCAAAGACTTTTATTAAAAAATTACTATATTCCAGATACTGTGTTAACTGGTCTGAGAGATTCCCAGGTGAACCATGCATTCTTCCTTTGTTAAAGCATTAAGGGTTTAAGAGCAGATCTAGACTCACGAACTGCAAATAATAGGATGCTGTGGAAAATGCTATATGAGAACTTATGTACACCAGGCTTTGACTATATGGCAAGGAGAGATTAATTCTGGCTGAGAGCTGAGATTGCTGCTAAGAGTAAATTTTAGAATATCACTGAGCTGAATGTTCAGAGATAAATAATGGTTTTCCAGGCAGAGAAATGAGGTCAGGACATTTGAAGCTGAGGAAGAAACACATATAACTACACAGTATCAAGAGGAAACATGGTATGTTTGCAGAAAAGTGAGACACTCTCATCAGATTTCTAGGTTGGAGCCTGCAAATGTGCAGAAGAAAGATACTAGAAGAAAACCAACCCAGAGACGTGGAATGGGGTCTGGTCATGAAGAGCTGTTGAAGATATGCTGAGCAGTTTGATTTTCTTGTAGGGAAAAACACTTTTTGATTTAGAAAGATGATACTTTGCATCTGGAGGACAGATGGAAGGAGGAGAAATTCATGGCCAGGAGTTTGAACAAGAGGAGACTGCAACATCCCTCGTGAGAGAGAAGGAAGTATTTGGCCTACAGGGTTGCTCATTGAGGAAAAAGAGTAAATAAATACATGGCTGTTTCAGGAAGTAGAGAAGACAAATATGTGTTACTGATAGGATAAATGCTAGAAAGAGAAGATGCTAATAAAATCTTGAAGTTTCAAGTTAAGTGGATAACACTACATCAGATAATGAGAATAAAGTAGTGCAAGAGGTCACATTATTTCACATATTAATATAAGTGAAAATTATAAGAGTAGAATTCTAATCTGAAGAAACTTGCAGATAATTCAGGAGGAGATAACTAATGACATTTGAAAATATGAGTTTGGTGCTCAGGAGTGAGTACTGACTTGGATATGTCAATAGGTAGAGGGTCATTAGAACCATGACAAAGGAGGAAAACAATCAAGGAAACATGGAAATCAAGAAAAGAAAAAAGAATGTGATCAGGATGAGCTTATCTGATCAGATCTGCTTAATGATTAGAAAGAAAAAGTAGCAGAAGATCAGAGAATGGTTTTTGTCAGTTGAGATGATCTGGATGCAATGATCTTATTTGGGCTGGCTTAATAAGAAGATTTATCTCACATGGTGGAAGTCCATTCCCTGGACTTTACAAGTAAGGTCACATGACTTTTCAGCCTTAAGCTCTTCCTCAGGCTGGTTTCACTCATCAACACCAAATGGTTGCTAGAAGCATTTGAGGCTATATGCTTGAGAAGAGCAGAGAAGGCAATGGCACCCCACACCAGTACTCCTGCCTGGTGAATCCCATGGAAGGGGGAGCCTGGTAGGTTGCAGTCTGTGGGGTCGCTAAGAGTTAGACACGACTGAGTGACTTCACTTTCATTTTTCACTTTCATGCATTGGAGAAGGAAATGGCAACCCACTCCAGTGTTCTTGCCTGGAGAATCCCNTGGTGAATCCCATGGAAGGGGGAGCCTGGTAGGTTGCAGTCTGTGGGGTCGCTAAGAGTTAGACACGACTGAGTGACTTCACTTTCATTTTTCACTTTCATGCATTGGAGAAGGAAATGGCAACCCACTCCAGTGTTCTTGCCTGGAGAATCCCAGGCAGGGTTCTCCTGGGGAATGGAGGGAGAACCTGGTCGGCTGCTGTCTATGGGGTCGCACAGAGTCGGACTCTACTGAAGCGTCTTAGCAGCAACAGCAGCAGCTTGAGAAGAGAGAGAAAGAAAAAATACTTTTAACCGTGGAAATAAAAGCTGCTTCCTTCAGACTGGTAGAGCCAAGTAAAGCCTGTGCCCATCTCTGGTCAAAAAACAATCACTTGGAGAAGGCCATCTGGCTCACCTACATGAGGTATAGACTGGGAATAATTATGACTTCAGTTCAGTTCAGTTCAGTCACTCAGTCCTGTCCGACTCTTTGCGACCCCATGAATCGCAGCACGTCAGGCCTCCCTATCCATCACCAACTCCCGGAGTTCACTCAGACTCATGTCCATCGAGTCAGTGATGCCCTCCAGCCATCTCATCCTCGGTCGTCCCCTTCACCTCCTGCCCCCAATTCGTCCCAGCATCAAAGTCTTTTCCAATGAGTCAACACTNCACGTCAGGCCTCCCTATCCATCACCAACTCCCGGAGTTCACTCAGACTCATGTCCATCGAGTCAGTGATGCCCTCCAGCCATCTCATCCTCGGTCGTCCCCTTCACCTCCTGCCCCCAATTCGTCCCAGCATCAAAGTCTTTTCCAATGAGTCAACACTTCGCATGAGGTGGCCAAAGTATTGGAGTTTCAGCTTTAGCATCATTCCTTACAAAGAAATCCCAGGGCTTATCTCCTTCAGAATGGACTGGTTGGATCTCCTTGCAACCCGAGGGACTCTCAAGAGTCTTCTCCAACACCACAGTTCAAAAGCGTCAATTCTTTGGTGCTCAGCCTTCTTCACAGTCCAACTCTCACATCCATACATGACCACTGGAAAAACCATAGCCTTGACTAGACGGACCTTAGTCGGCAAAGTAATGTCTCTGCTTTTGAATACGCTATCTAGGTTGGTCATAACTTTTCTTCCAAGGAGTAAGCATCTTTTAATTTCATGGCTGCAATCACCATCTGCAAACCACTCTGGAGCTGAAAATGCTGTCAGCTTCCCTTGAGTGACATGGGCTGAATTGGGAGAAGCAGATATTTGAACACAATGACAGTTATATTAGGTAAGAGAAATAAACAGAATGATTTTTAGATAAGCAAACAGTCTCTACCACACTAGTATACAAAGACAAACTGACAATTACTAAAATTCAGGCAAGTTGATGTTTACTTTATACACATGATCAGATATTTTTCCTAAGGAATGATTTTTTTGTTGCCAGTTTAGGGCTGAAAGGAAATAGGATAATCTGTGGAGCAACTCCATCATAGCACTGGGTTAGTTTTCTGAGAGTGGAATCTCAGGCAGCATTTGATATCTAACATTTGCTAATTCATGTACACCTGTGGCAGATTCATGTAACTGTATGCCAAAACCAATAGAGTACTGTAAAGTAAAATAAAGTTAAAAAAATAAACAAATAAATAAAAATAAAAACTTTTATCAAAATATAATTGATCTATAATGTTGTGTTAATTTCCACTATACATCAAAGTGATTCAGTTACCATTTAATTCTAAGTATTTTGCTGGATTTTCTTACATGCGTTGCCTCAACCCTACAACACACCAAAGAAATAGACAGTCAGCTTTGCATAGGATCATATCAGCAGTTTAAGGTAGAACCAGTGTTCAGACTCAGTGCTTAAAGTCCCCTAGACCAGAAGGTCAGAGTCAGCACTCTGGTCACCACACATCACCCCCATTCATCAAAGGCAAATGAACCATGATGGGAAGAATGTTATGCTTGGGAAAATAAATGCAAAGAAACAAAGATTTTAAAGGCAAATGATACAGAGTTTGAAGTCTCAGGGCTCGTGCACTGGGATGACCCAGAGGGATGGTAGGGGGAAGGAGGTGGGAGGGGGGTTCAGGATGGGGAACACGTGTACACCTGTGGCAGATTCATGTTGATGTATGGCAAAACCAATACAATATTGTAAAGTAATTAGCCTCAAATTAAAATGAATTAATTTATATTTAAAAAAAGGAAATCTTCATGAGTTGTCAGGTACTCTAACAATTGAGCTGAAGTTCAAGATTGTTTGAGCTGAACTCTAGCTGATGAAACAGGAAGTAGTCAAGAAGACTAGGGTTCAGTTCAGTCGCTCAGTCATGTCCGACTCTTTGCGACCCCATGAATCGCAGCACGCCAGGCCTCCCTGTCCATCACCATCTCCCGGAGTTCACTCAGACTCATGTCCATCGAGTCCGTGATGCCATCCAGCCATCTCATCCTCTGTCGTCCCCTTCTCCTCCTGCCCCCAATCCCTCCCAGCATCAGAGTCTTTTCCAATGAGTCAACTCTTCTCATGAGGTAGCCAAAGTACTGGAGTTTCAACTTTGGCATCATTCCTTCCAAATAAATCCTAGGGTTGATCTCCTTCAGAATGGACTGGTTGGATCTCCTTGCAGTCCAAGGAACTCTCAAGAGTCTTCTCCAACACCACAGTTCAAAAGCATCAATTCTTCGGCGCTCAGCCTTCTTCACAGTTCAGCTCTCACATCCATACATGACTGGTTAGGAGAAGGCTATTTCTTTGTTTCCTGTATCTTTAGGTACAAAGATTTTCCTGTATCATTAGGTACAGAGTTTACCATGGCTTAGCGCCTCATTTGAGACCAATGGCTGCTGACTGATGCTAAATCTTCTATTAAGAAATAAAATTTCCTATCTGAGTTGAATTGGCTCAACAATTTGTACAGAATTTTTGTATAAAGAACGTAAATGCCTGTGGTTGACAAGGTGTAGGGAAGGTGGTTTGTGTGGTAATACTGCTCAGTCACTGGAGAAGGCGATGGCACCCCACTCCAGGACTCCTGCCTGGAGAATCCCATGGACGGAGGAGCCTGGTGGGCTGCAGGCCATGGGGTCGCTGAGGGTCGGACACGACTGAGTGACTTCACTTTCCTTTTTCACTTTCATGCACTGGAGAAGGAAATGGCAACCCACTTCAGTGTTCTTGCCTGGAGAATCCCAGGAAAGGGGGAGCCTGGTGGGCTGCCGTCTGTGGGGTCGCACAGAGTCAGACACGACTGAAGTGACTTAGCAGCAGCAGCAGCAGCACTGCTCAGTCACTAGCTGCTTAACCTCTCCAACACTGACTGACAGCCAACAGCATCCTCTCCTATAGAGGGAGTCTGCTAAAACCGCACCAAAAAGGCTTAAACTTATACCAGTTCCCAAACCAAAACTTTTAAGGCACTGTTTATGATTTCTTAGCCTTTACATGCTCTTATTTTTCATAAGACATTATTATTTCATCTACCAGCACTGGGCTTCCCCAGTGGCTCAGATGGTAAAGAATCTGCCTGCAATGAGGGAGGCCTGGGTATTTGGATCCCATAGTGTAAGCAGGTTTCATTTTGATGAAGTCTGACTTAGAATTTCATATCCTAGTGCTCTCTGTAAAATCCCACATCATTTCCTAAGTTGCAGCTCCACAGTCTTCAGAGAGAGGCTCTTCTGATATTTTGCCTGCCCCACTCCATGTTACCTAGTCTGAATTTTACCGTATCTTCTAGCTCAGACCCTATTCTGAGATTCTGTTTCAAAAACATGCAGTGTTCCTAAATCCGCCTTTTAGAGCAGACTTCTTCCTGGTCTCATTAATTAGTCTCCTTAGTAACCTGAATGCTGACTCCTACTAGTTCAACTTGCCCTGAGTCTGAATAGTGAAGGAGTTACCAAGCAGCTCACCTGCTGTGGTGAATATTTCAGGTAGCCACACGACACCAGGGGGCAACTGACCCCGAGATATCTTACAATGAATAAACTGTCCTGCTTCACAGATGGACACTGAAAACACTTGTCATTGTCAACTCCATTGCCTCTGTAACTTTTAGTGGATTCTCAAATATTTCTGTTGTTCATAAAGCTTATATATCACTGATTTTAAAGAAATAAGATATATTTATAAATTACATATATATCACATATTTTAAAGAAGTTCTTATTTATTTATTAGAAGGGAATGTAGTTGATTTTTCAATCAAACCCAGAAAATATGCTATGATAATTCTGGAAAGGAATTCAGACCTTACACTCAGCCTATATAATTTATGTGATTGAAAAATGAAGTACTTATGCAATTTGCAGAGTCAACACAAATTCAGCCTAGCTTGTACTACTGAAAAATCATGACTTTAAGAAATCTTAAAATCAAGGCAGACTATAAACTCTAGACCTCCTCTATGGGACATAAAGAAAAAGATATATTTTCCTCAAACCACTTTTATATTTTCAATCTGTCAACCTGAATTGATGTCACTAATTTGATTACAAATTTATCTGTATTACTTCTGGCTTGACAGGAGCTCGGGCTACAATATCCACCTCTTCTGGGATTCTGATACTGTCAGGAGGCCAATTTTGTGAAACATTTTAGAGAAATAGTGTTTATATAAAATGGGGACATTGTTCATGCAATTGATTATACTTGATTTGTTTCTGTCTTTTAAATCAGGTAAATGTCTGCAACTGAATCCTTTTAATGCTTTTCCCCTCACAGTTCCCTGTTATGTAGAGGTGATTGAAAAAGAATCAAACACTTTAAAAATATATTTTTCAGTAAGTTAGGTATATAAGATTATATCATCAAAGCAAATTGAAAAGAAGGAACATGAATATCATTGACCATCTTCAACATAGCTCCATTTCACCAGGCACACGTCAATTTTGTGATCTAATTCTTTCAAGATCCCTCTTTTGCATGTTGTCTTCCATGACTGAATAAGATTTTTACCATGTGTTTCTTCTTTCTCATAAAGATGTGAGAAAGAAGTTGTACAACATCATGGTTATTAATTTATCTCTCTCAGAGTCTTATAATTTGCTATCCAGGGATCTGGGGATTTGGGCATCTACTCTCCAATTATTCATTGTATATATGGAGTGTGTACGTACAGCTTCCCTGGTGACTTAGTGGTAAAGAATCTGCCTGCAAGGCAAAAGATGTGGGTTTGATCCCTGGGTCAGGAAGATTCCCTGGAGAAGGAAATAGCAACCCACTCCAGTATTCTTGACTGGGAAATCCCATGGACAGAGGAGCCTGATGGGTCTACAGTCCATGGAGTCACAAAAGAGTAAACACAACTTAGTGACTGAACAATAGCATATATATATATATATATATATATATATATATATATATACACAATATTGCTTTTCAGATATATTATTTATATATTATTATCAAGGATTATATCATGGTAAAATAAAAGTGGAAACTGTTATATTACTTGACCATTGTTAAAAGATATTAAACAAATGTTTATTTTTCTAATCTGGCATACAGGGTAGGTTAATTACAGTGTTATTTTATTCTAACTTTGGATATGTTACAAATGCCAAAAATAAAGAAAAGAGGGAATCTACAAAAATAATACTTTTTGAAGTACTCTAAAAAATTAGCACTTTTTAATCCTACATAAATATAGGAAGTCTTGAATATGATATTTCTCAATAAAAGTTCTGATCCAAAAAGTGCATATTAATATGGATTTAAATAATAGAAAGTGAGTAAAGTGCATTATCTTGTATCATGTAGATCATTAGTTTGTCACTCACAGACATAATGTACTGAATAGATGAAAAAACATTAAAAGTTAGCAATGCAAAGATAACCAAGGAAAATCAAGTCTGTTATTAAAAATGCAGAAGAGACGTGCATACAATGTACCATGATTTAAAAGGAAGATGTCTCAAAATTACTAATTTTGATATAAGTAATTTCATATAACTAAGTGATGCACTTGGATTTCAGAAATCAGTGTTTTGGTATAGTATTTAAAAACACATGGAAACAGTACCAGAGCCAAGAGAGAAGATGTCCTTGAATCAACTTCACCATTATAAGATAACTCTAATTATCATATATGCTTTATTCTTTAATGGTTTCCTTAAAATAAAACTAGATTTAGTGAATGGCCCAGTGACTTAGCACTGAATATTTTGAAATTATTTTATCTAATTTTTATATTCATGTAATAACAGAAATGTAGTACAGTATATGGTTGATATAAGTTTAATTTGATAATATAGTATCCCCAGTAAGACAATTCTTAAAAATCCCAACGCATACATTAGAAGAGGCTAACTCTAGATGTCAGAATGGTATCTAAAGGCCAGTTGAATGAATTAAGCTTCTTGTCATGTTTCATGAAAAATGCACATTTCTAAATGTTCTTTTCTAGAGTTAAGAAATTCATTGTGGCTATCAGCCAAAAGACAGGGGTACACTAATACCTAAAAATGAATTTTAAACACACAGGAGGTAATTGTTATGAGCCAAAGCAACCAAACTTAGCAAATATAGAAAATCAAAAATGTTCTCTGGAAAATCAGAATAAATGAATGGTTACTGAAGTATAAAGGTGTAAAATGAACATATAATTTTTGTATGGCAGAAGGATAATAATGAGAAAAATTAGAGTTATTGAAATGGAAACCAGTAAAGCATGATTGCAGAATGTGCATCATTGTCACTTCTTCGGTTGTAGGGATAGATTTCATGTCATATATAGGGTTATCATGAAATTGTCATGCAAATCAAGATATATTGGAGCATGAATAGGAGTGCTAGTAGTCATTACTACAGGCAAACTGAAACATGTATTCACCATAAGTGGCAAAGGTATTTTCAAAGAATGCCTCTGCCAAAAATTTACTCATGCCCTTACCAGTGCTATAAACTTTCTGAGTATGGTGATCAGTTTCCATATTCCTGTTTCCTTCCCTGGTGGCTCAGAGGTTAAAGCGTCTGCCCGCAATGCGGGAGACGTGGGTTCGATCCATGGGTCAGGAAGACCCCCTGGAGAAGGAAATGGCAACCCACTCCAGTGTGCTTGCCTGGAGAATCCCATGGACGGAGGAGTCTGGTGGGCTACAGTCCACCGGGTCGCAAAGAGTCGGACATGACTGAGCGATTTCACCTTCACTTTCACTTTCCTTCCCAGTGTAACAGAAATACTAGATGCATTTTGGGTTGCTATGTAGAAGTTCCCTAAAATTACTATATAATTTTCAAATATTATTTTGCTTTGTTTCTTCATACTATTCCATTAATAACTGCACAAACTTAGGAAGTTTAGATTATTTTCAATATTTTGCTATTATAGAAAATACAGCAATATCATTTCACATGTATGTGAGAATATATGTATATATTATGTGAATATATATAATATATTTCTGTAAATTCCCAGGTATGGTATTGATGGGTCAATGGGTATATGCATTCAGTGTGTTTCTGAACTCTCAAAAATTTATGTTGGAACATGTGAAGATATACAATTAATAGTATCAGAGATAATCAATAAAATAATAATGTCACACACATATATATTTCTGAAATTTCCCTCTTATAATGATAATTGAATTACTTAAATCTGGAGAATTCTCTGTGGCTTAAATATTTCATTGTTAAATGATGATGTCTCATTACATTTTCCCCCTGAATTTTTGTCACTTCCTCAACTTCCATTTTTAACTTTTATTTTAAAGGAGTATCTGGTAGAACTTTGTGTTTGCAATGGAGAACAAGGAACGAGAAAGAAAAGATAAAATAATGTGGCAAATTGGTTGTAGTAGAAGAAAGATTATTTGATGATGTTAATGGCCTTTTAAATTCATTTGGAGCACACTGAAACAATTCATTTTCCTCATGCTTAGCAGAATCATATACATTTATTAAGTGATTTCTTGTATCACTCCTATTTTGGTACTCTCATGTGAAGTCAGGTGGGCCTTAGAAAGCATCACTAAGAACAAAGCTAGTGGAGGTGATGGAATTCCAGTTGAGCTGTTTCAAATCCTGAAAGATGATGCTGTGAAAGTGCTGCACTCAATATGCCAGCAAATTTGGAAAACTCAGCAGTGGCCACAGGACTGGAAAAGGTCAGTTTTCATTCCAATTCCAAAGAAAGGCAATGCCAAAGAATGCTCAAACTACCACACAATTGCACTCATCTCACACGCTAGTAAAGTAATGCTCAAAATTCTCCAAGC